>UELX01002575.1:0-29851 GCA_900480035.1 Eupelmus urozonus | reverse complement strand
CTATGGAAAAAGGCGCATTCAACGAGCTATGATAGTATTCTTTTTATTTAAACTGCTCATTTATATATCGAGTTGAACAAAATTTGCCCGAAAATCGTTCCATAATAGGCTACTTTACCTTAACTCTTACATTAACATCAACCATTTTAATTCATTTGAATGTCAAATTGTGCTATTTATAAATTATAAAATAATTCCCTGGTAGAAATGATTTTATTTAATAGCCATTTAATACTCAATTAATAGTTTGAGAAACGACAAAAAAGTGACTATTTTAAAGTTTCAAATGGTAAAATGTCTACTAACGTCATCCAATATTTTTTTACTGTTACCTAATTAAATAATATATTTATTTAAAGTACATTTGATAGCATATGATAAACTGAAAAAATATAATTATAAATTTAGATTATTAAATAATAGTAACTAATGTAAATATTTTAAATAGTATATTATATACCAATGAAATAAAGCAGGCTATGGGCTCTCTACGTGTGAGCTGTGGTATAGACATACTGCACATAACCTGTTTAACTTTTTGAGTGTAATTTTTAATTTTTTCAGAATTTTCTCAATCTGCGAAGAATAAAGTAATACTCTACTACCTTGTGCAAAAAGTGCCCCGTGTATACGCGACGCGTCTAAGCCTCGCCTAGCGGCTCGAGTTAAAACTACGCGTCGCGTATGCGCTTTTTTTTCAGGTAAATGAAGTAGAATTTTGTCGCAGATGTCAAGAAAAAGACACCTTTTTCGGCGGGGTGTGTTAAAAAATCGTTAATTACTCTCAAGAAATAAAATACGTTATGTTCCATGCATGTATGCCAGCCTTGCTTTGCTCGGATATAACTCACACGAAGGGAGCCCATAACCTGCTTTATTTCTTCGGCGAATAATATACTATACTCTGGGCAAACTACTACTCTCTCAAAAAACGTGATGAATTAAATTTTTTTAAATATTATAGAATAAGCCTTATGTGTCTCCTAGAAGCCGAGATGTATTCTTTGAAAATTAACAAATTCATATTTTTTAAAAATTAAAAGTTTTTAAGATTTACTGTTGTATGCACTCTTATTCTTGTAAAAATGTATAAGATTTTTTTTTATTGATACTCAAAACATTTAATTATTTGTTATAATGACTAATATTAAATTAAATTTTTTTAATTTCCTTAACGCATTGTATCGACTGACATTATTTTTTATCCTTAGTCCAACTGTTTTAAATAGAGTTATTTTTGCATCTGTTTGTGCAATTTTGTGGGTTGTTCGCTAGCCGCTGGGCCATCTTATAGACTGGCTCGCGCCACTTCCACTACGCTTCTCGTTGTTTTTCCTCCTTGCCCCGCACGACGAACCGTCTTCTCGACAACTTCAAACCGAATGCACCTCGCTTTTTCTTGTATAAACAAAAATATAAAATAAATAAATTTAATCGCCTTAATTTCTCCGCGTATTTTCTGCGTTCCCACACCTTTCTCCATCCGCAAGCTACTTCGAGAAAACAACATCCAAAAAAATGGAGTACCGGTGATAAACTAAACTCCATGAGGCCAAGACGAATATCGGGTCTGGTTGACTAGCCCGAAATTGTATAAAATGCCCTTAATCTAACTATTTAAAATAATTAGGCATATTCTGAATAAAGTGTTTTTAAAGTCACTTTTTAAATTTCTATTACTTTCATCTTTAGTGTTAAAAGAACAAATAAAATTTATCCGGCATAAATAGATGTAATTATATTTTTTTAATAATTTCAAAAGTTATGTCAAAGTAAAACAACGAGTATGATCTGGTAGTCCAATTGTTACGGGTGTGAATAAAAAAAAATATAATTCACAAAGACCTTTAAACAAAGTTAGCAAATAACATAACTTTTTGATTAAAGGGCACTTTTTATAATTATATTGTCATATGATACCACCCCTATAAGTTTCCACTATTTCTTTTTATCCAAATTAATATGAGCAAATAGTTAATTCTATAATCTTTATAATTCACAAATCTTTAATATGTATTTACTACCTTTCAATTTTTAATTATTTTTAATAAATTAGAAAAGGAAATTATAGATACAAGGATTTGTTCTCTATTTTAACGCAATAATCCATTGCTAATGTTGTCCCTTAGACGTGTATAAGGTCTTATGCGGAAAGAAAAAGTAATGTTGCAATGCAATTCAGCAAATGTTTAACTATTTTTTTTTGTCGTAGAAAAGAAAGAACAAAACACAAAATATAAAAAACGTAAGTTCTAGCAAAAGTACCATCGATGCTCGCAATATTCGTGATACACGCTTAACGAATGTTAGAATTGCAACTTTTTAAATTTTTTTGGAACATTATCGTATTTTAACTCTTAGCTTGGACTTCATATTTTCATAATTTATAAATAAATGCTGTTAAACCGATTTTAAAATTCACCTTAAAATTTGTGTGCTAGTTTATTGCGTTTTGGAGTTAGGATTGAAGATAAATTGAATATACTTTCAGTAAATAATTTTTTTTATAATGCTACAGCCACTGTTCCGATTTCACTTATTTAATCAAATGTCTAGACAAACAGAATTCATGAATTTTGCAAAAACAATTGCTCTGACCAAATTTTACAAAGTTTTTAATAAAACTGAGATTCTAATTGTTTTAGTTTAAAAATGCTTATTTCCAGAAAATAATAAAACCTTCGATAGATCATTAAATACATCTACCATGACGTCGAGATGTATTGTAAAAACATGTCATCCATATTTGACATGAATGCCTAAAAAAACTTTAATGTGAATGATGTGGATATTGTCATCATGAGTTTATTATTTGGCTCAAATAAATTAGATATATTTATTTTTCCAATTTTTTCTGTACAATTGTATCTTCTTAGTAAGATCTTAGCCGAATTTTGCTTCACTTATTACTTTACAGTTTTAAACTACATGTTCTGATTAATTTTCTTGTAAGGAATTAATGTTTCAAAAATTTTGTATACTTCTATAAATAAAAGTATAAAAAATGATAAATTTTATTGATTTAAAATAATAGTCCTCTGTCCTTAATACTGATCCGTGTCATTTTTTAATATCCATCCCCAGCTGAATTTTTCTTATATATTTTGACCAACTAGATCCTAAAAACTAAGGGTATTTTGTTTATAAGTAGTTAGAATGATTGCTATTTACAAATTTCGTAAAAGAATTTTAAAATTTATAATATTTTAGTCTTTATACCGGAAAAATTGTATTTAGCTAAACTAATGCCTTCTAAGCACAAAAAAATCTTAGTAATTTTTTGTAAAGGACTTTCAAAATAATAAGTTAATCACGTTCATAATTTAATTGCGATTTTTGCAAAATTAAATTGATACAATTAAACGAATTATTATTTTAAAACGCACAAAATTATTTCTTAAATATTGAATTGTATAAGTATTATTAGTGTACTTTAATTATAATGGCATCATTTCACAGAAGCTAATATAATCTTATCAATATAATATACAGAAAATTAACGAAAATATAAAAAATAAATGGTTTTTATTTTATTTTATTATTAATATTTTTTTTGTAATCATCCATTAATCATTTCAAAAATTAAAAAATTCAAACAGAAAATATAAGTTGAAATATATCATACATTTTTTCAGAAATAACTTTTTTATTACACTCGAAAAATCGAAGTTCTAAAACGTCAAAAATTGTTTATAGGTTTTTAGGCCACTTGATTTAAACAAAAAATTGCACATAAGCTTTTTACCATCTTATCCTGCCGTTCGCTGTATGAATAGTAAATTTAATTTTAGATTAAGACCTTTGCTTGAAACACTTAATTCACTTTGAAAACTTTAATGAATTGACCTTTGAAATTAAAAAAAAAAACTAATTATAAGGTGTGGTTTCTTTAAATAATGAAGTCAATTTTGTAACAATTTTAATATTGTCAAAATAATTTCAATATAGAGTAGATCGGGATGTAGTCTGTAATTTACGTGGCTTTTAATTTGGTTCTAGCCTCTTCTAATGCTTGTGAGAATAATGCGTAAAAAGGTTGCATTTTTTAGTCAATGATAAATGTGACAGATAAAATATTTTGCCTGGAATCGTGACAAAATCTAGACTTTTGATTGATATATTAAATTATAATCCCTTTCATTGATTATTATTAATGCGGAAATTTTTCAATGTTTTAAAAAAATTACAAATTCTAATTTTTCAAAAAATGTATTAAAATAATTGTTTTTTGGATTTACCGGTAAAAGTCTCTAAATTGACTATTATTGCCTGAAGAGAAGAAGATGGAATTAATGACGTTCTTCCGTATAACCAAGTATCTATCAATGAACACCATCTTATCTTATCGTTATTCTGCATTCAAAAATCGATAGCCTTATAAAAGCAGGTGAGCCTTTTGGGATAAACAGAAGTCTGACCTGAGGTACAACATGAGGATCCACGTATTGGCTGCTTTTCTTCTATTATTAGCAAGCAATGGTACGTGTTTACAAATACACAAAATCGAAGACTTTAAGTAATTTAATAAAACTTGTTACAAATAACATAAAACGACTTTTACTGCTTTACAATGAATTGTATTATAATAAAATAAAAAATATAATAAAATATCTGATTTTATATTTTTCAGGCTTTGCTAAGTCCATAGATTCACCATCTCTAAGATTTAAATCTATGATCACTGATAAAGATCTTGAATTGTTCAATGAGGGTGAAGGACTTTGGTTTTTAGATGACGACGGACGTTTAGTTCGAGCCACGCTTGATATGCCAGTTACTTTGGGTGCCTCAAAAATCTCTATGGAAGATCATGTATTTTTTAATTTATACACCAGAGAACTCAATGGTAAACCTGAATCTATTTTCGTGGACGATGTGGATGCGTTAAAAAAAACTAACTTCAATCCAAGCCGTGAAACTAAATTTGTAACTCACGGTTGGATCAATTCCAAAAACAGCAAGGCTTGCTCGCTAGTTAGAGATGGTAAGTATCGTACTGTCTAAGATATCGAAGTTTAATAAAAAATAAATTTGAAATATTTAGAATAAAATATTTTCTGTTTACAGCATTCTTGGAACACGGTGACTACAATGTGATTGTAGTTGACTGGAGCAAAATTACCCTTAGACCATACGGTTGGGCTGCAGCTCATGTTCTAGAAGTTGGAAAATACGTTTCTAAAATGGTTGATTTTCTGGCAGCACAAGGCACAGATCTGAATCATACGACTTTGGCCGGACATTCCTTAGGAGCTCATGTTATGGGTCTAGCTTCATACTACGCTAAGGAAAAAGTCAATTACGTTGTTGGTACGTAAATTACTGGTATTTGCGGATATATTTTATATTTTTTAAAATATAAAGTATATGTACTATGCTTAGTTTAAATTAATCAATTTGATTGTTATAATATAAATAAAATTATTTAACAGGTTTAGATCCAGCGCTACCTCTATTCGTTTTAGCTGGTCCAGGCTCTAGAATTTCCACGGATGATGCCAAACATGTGGAAATCATTCACACAAATGCAGGTCTTCTTGGTTACCTATCAGCTATAGGTAAAGCAGATTTTTATCCAAACGGTGGCAAAAAACAAATCGGTTGCTTACTTGACATTGGTGGCGTCTGTTCTCACGCACGATCTTATGAGTACTACGCGGAATCTATAACCTCTGACTCAGGCTTCTATGGAAAGAAGTGCGAGGATTACTCTAGTTTCCGCCAAGGCACTTGTAAGGATGCTGACGAAGGTTTGATGGGTGGACCCAAGCCATATCTTCCATTTACTGGCAATTACTATTTGGATACTCAGAAGAGACATCCCTATGCAAAGGGAAAAATATAAATTTACAATAAATGTGGTTGCTGAAGAACAGTGAAAAAAGAACAATCGGGAATTTATAAGATAATTTGTTCTTTGACCGAATCTAGAAAATTTTTTAATCTGTTTGAGTGTTCTGAAAAAAATAAAATTTAGTAAAGTTATTGTGATTGAAGTTTCTTTTTGTAGACTTGAAAGGTATCTCAATAACATTGAGACTTCACGAGTTATTCATAAGAATATATCATTTTTCATTTTCAATGTACTATACAAATTAGAAAAAGTTCACAAAGGACCCTTACTATAAATTTTCAGAATACAACGTAAAAATATTTAATGCGAATTTTTAATTTATAGGATGTGACACATGAAAGTTTATATCCTTACGTTTGAAACAGTATTGTGATTGTGACAAATGTAATAATACTCATGAGATTATTTTATGTACAAATTACAAGCGAAATATTTTTGTTATATCTTTGTATTAAAAAAATAAAAAAATTCTATTGAATTAACGAAAATAATTTTTTGTTAAGAACGTCTATTTTTAATTATGATGAAGCTTGCGATTTATTTTATTTATGTAAAGAGATATTAACCTTGACAAAATCTTAATTAAAAACGAAAAATTTAATTTAATTTAATGATAATACTTCAGTTAGTGATAAAATTGCGTTAAACAATATTATCTAAATCGAATTATTTAAACAAAAATAAATGAAGAACTATGATTAAATATTTAAAAGTTTCATTATTTTCAGTGAATTATCTTAATACGAGTATTAAGTAGTACAAAAGTTTTCCTTATTTATATAGATTTGTATTAATTAGATAATAAATTTATAAAATTTTTGATTGAATTATTTTTTTCGACAAAAAAATTTGAATTAAACATCTGATGCAGGATTGGGACTGTAAGATATTGTGGTATCTGTCAATATGAGGTGACTTCATTTATTATTCATCAACTTGTATTCTTCATTGTACCCTGATAACTATACAACCATGTTCTTCAGTTTTGATTGGTTCTTTCAGCATTAATTTTTTATGCTTATATAAATTGTTCGTTTGTTCGTTAGGAAGGCAATTTCTTTTTTCGTTCAATAACTAACACGCTTTGTAAGAACACAATTTCAAATTCGGGTATAGTTAAGCTAAAAATCTACAGTGCTTCAATCATTTACTTTTTTTTGTATATACGAATGTCAAATCGATATTTTATTATTTGAAGTTATATGTAATCATTTTGTTTTTAGTTACTATTGTTTGAATTTTATTAATTTTACTATAAACAATTTTTAAGCTACTATAACTTATTTTTTTATTTTTTCTCATCATAAGCAGGTGATACTTATAACTGCGGAACGCTCTGTCATCTCGGAAGGGATAAGTAGAACTCCAGATGCACTTTGACCCGTAACTAAACCGTTACATCTCTGTGGGACTATTTATTATTCACACAGTTTATATTGCTTTTTTGTATAAGCTCAAATATCCGATTATCATTGTGCACTTTTTTGACCATAGAATACAGGACATCCAAAAAACGCGAACGGATATGACCTGATTAAATAGAATTAAAAAGGCATGCACACATAATGGTCTCAAAAATTTTTTACGTCACTACTTGAAAAAAAAGTAGTTGGGATCACGGATAAAAAAAACTAATATTTTTTACATTAAATGAGAACACAGAGTTGCTTTACAAACTCAATTAAGGTTCGTAAATAAATAATACGTCGCAAAACAAAAACTGAAGAATAATAAACTTATTCTTGCATAGTATAGAATAAACAGATCTTATAATGAATTTTGGATTACAGTCTTTTATTACATTAAAAAAAGTTAAAAATTGTTCTCTGTAGAATCTTAATACGATAAAATGTATATAAATAAAAAGTGAAATAACATAAGAACATAGATAAAAATTAGAAAGTAGATATTCGCAAAATGTTTGTTTGCTTTATCTTAATCTCATTTGAAAGTAAACCATGCAAAAGAGTCACTCTTAAGAGATAAAGTGTCAGTTACAAAAACTATTTTATCTCATTTTATCGTAGTAATTACATTTTCTCGGATTACAGTTTGATCAAATCTAAGGGGGGTCAACGGCATCAGCCTGTTTATCTTTCGAAGTATAAGAAGTCTTAAGTATACACTAGCTCGTTAACGATTCCGCGGAAGGATCATTAATCATTTGCCGTCTCTCGACCCAACAGACCCTGTCGTCGCTGCATATCCTCTGCAAACACCACGGGACTATTTGCTCCGACACTTGAGAAACTAACTTCCTCGCTCGAGATTTCTCTTAGGTAGATTACGCTCCTATCGAAGACGACGCGGCGAAAAGTAAGCGAAGAAGAAGCAAAAAGTTTAATAGAGGGGGTGGGAAGATGGAAGACGGAGAGGAAGAGAGAAAGAAACAGTACGTGCAGCGGTTAATGTTGGGTATAATTAAATGTTGACTGATCATTTATCGGACGAAGTTGGAGCTCCGATCTATCCTTAATGAACCGTTTTTTAGTTTCTTTTATCAAGTCATCTTGATCTCGTATGCTTAAGGATGCTAGATGTTTAAAGAAGTTCTTTTACAAAGTAAATATTTGGAAATTTTAAAAGAGGTGAGTATGAGAATGTTGAAACATATATAATTGTTAAACGAATAAATATGGAGTTTGTAGTAAAAGCCTGTTTTCTTGAAGTAAATAAATTTATCTTCACTACTAATGAAAACTGTTCTTTTTATTAAAACTGGTTTGCGCTCGAGCAAAGTAAGTTTCCAATAATTAATAACATTAAAAAAAAAAAAAAAAAAATTGTGAACTACTATATTAGTACTTTTTAAATGGAATATATTTTTTATCATTAAGTGGCGATAAATTAGTTATATTCTGAGTATTCAATGTCAAATCAAGACAACAAAACTTCTTTCAATAAAACCCTCTCTACAGATAAAAATAATGACTATAGTTGGACGGAAATAAAATAAGATATGAAATACGGAAACGAAGTTGATATAACAATCGTATTACCTTATATGGTTATATTTAATTTATACAATTTAATAACTGAAATCATCCAATACTATTTAATGATCGCACAAAACTACTGAATCTTAGATAATTTCCCAATGTTGAAATTCTTAAAAAAATATGAATAATTAGTAGAATCAATTTAATAATATTTATACGATGTAATATTTTTATCCACTACATTTTGATAAAGAAAGGCATTTTTTCCGGGCAGCTTTAAATAATTTTAATAAAAACAAAGTTGACACAATTGAAAATACAACAGAAAAAGTTAAAAAAAAAAAAAAATCAGACAGAGCTGCATGTGCATTACCTTCAGACCGGGCGCAAGTGCATCTGGGTGTGCATAGGCAGCGACGGCGTTGGCGGCGCCTCCATATTCAGCAACATGGCGGCGGTGTCGGTGGCGAGCTCTGCGCGCATGTATATGTAGACGGCCACACACAGGCGGCCGAGCTATCCGAGCCCGCGAGAGCCCATTCGTCTATGATCGGCCGTTCGCCGCGGCGCAAGGTCCCACGAAGGTGGCACTACGCGCCTAACTCAACCGGCCGCTGCACGGAAATCGCGAGCCGTAAAAATTGTCGGATTTGCTCGGCAGAGCCCGCAGGAAGAGAGAGCTCGTCGATAAAAGCGTGTGTGCGACTGTTGCCAATGCGATACTGGCCATGCAGCTGATGCAACATAAATTAAACTGCATAGAGAGGTATGCACCCCCGTGTGCACCCCAATCAGCTCGCCCTCTCGCTCTCTCGCGCTCATGCTGACCATCGCTGCAGTATTATCGACGCGCGAGCCCGAAGCGCGTATTTGTTTATGCGTGTATGCTTATATATAGCTATAGGCAAAGGCTGTGCGTTGATGCGCTCGCGCGCGCGCGCTGGCTGCGTCCTAAAAATTTCTCTGTGTGGAGAGAGAGCTGGCTTATAGCGGGGAATTGGTCACGCATGCAATACCAAAAATCCATGTTCAAGCCTTTTGCCAGCGTTCTAGATGCGCGCGAGAGCCTTAGGACTCGTGGATATGCATAATTTGCCGTTCTTGTATGATTGGCTGAAATTTCTATATAGTTGGCGGATAGCCGGACTTTTGCGGAAAAGATAAGAAACTTTTTCGCATCATTCTAAAGTTTAATGTTAGAATTTGACAACCGAATAGCGAATTTATTTTGAAAGTTTAAATGGTAATAACTTTTACTGGTGGTTTACGAGCTATAATATTTATATTTTATTTGTTAAAATAGGCGAATTACTGTATACGAAATATGAAATTGTTTATGGATTTTATTTGTAAATGAAAAGCTTTGTTACCTGTAACTATAATGAATATACATTTACTACTATTTTATAGTTAGTGACGCATGCAATTTCACTTCAAAAATACAATATAATTAAATACTCCGCTATATCATAAAGTTACAGCACCTGAACAATACCTTTTTTCAGGAAGAAATTTCAAGCTTCAACTATTCAAGCTATACAAAGATTGGAACAAAACCTTTTTTCCTTTTTTTTTTAACTTAAATTAAAATAATATATTTTTTTTCAAAGCATTTAAAAATTAAGTTATTCTTTGTTCAAATAACAGACAATTTATTTCGTTCTTGAAATCAATTTAAGAAATTTTCTTAAAAATATTGAATTCTTAAAAATATTTATTAACCTTACATTTTAGCAAACTACTCATCCAAAGCAGAAAAAAAATGATAACTTTGTTTTTAGATTGACAAATATACATTTACTCACATTATCCTATGCCATTTTAAATCAGTTCTTCAGATAATTTTTTTCAACAATTATCTATTTAATTATGTTACACATCCGCTTCATTAGGATTTAATAAAAACTTTAAGAGCCTAAAAACATTTGCTCGCATCGATCAAATTCCTTTGTTCCTTTAATATAGGAACACATCAATGAAATAGGCAATACAACTGGCTATCAACAGTTATCCAATCGTAGAATTAGTGAGAGAAAAATTTGATTTAAAGAGTTCGTCAAGCTTTTCAAAATATTCATTCGTCTCAATCACCTTTCATTACTCTCGAACACACTGCATCGAAATACACGATCTCGGAATCTGCAGTTTTCTTATCAAGTCGCTGAATTTCTGTATGGAAAGAAATAGTCCTGGCGAGGATGCAGATATGTACTTCAGTACTCGATAAAAGTTGTCTATAGACTCTTAAAACATTTGATAATTTCGATCATCTTACACCTACACCATGAAAAATAGTATAACGAATATTATTATATTATGTAGAAAGCCTGTGCCATCTTCGAAAAATTAAAAAAATTACTATTTAAAACAAACTTTACTATAATTATAGCAAAATTTAATGTATTTATGTTTATAGTAAATTTTGCTATAAAATATAGTAATTTTTTGATTTTTCCTATCCCATATAATAGTATTTGTTATATTATTTTTAATATATATATATTCAATATATTTAAAGGTAAACTAGTTAATCCCTGATTACTGAAAATTCCTTAGCTAGCTGGGTAATTTCTAATCGAAATCAGAAAGGTTACCGAGGACGGTCAGTACCGTACCCTCCAAGACTTAATGAAATTGTCAAGAGTTTCCGAATATTCGCTGAGCTCGATCAACCTGGACTCGCACAATATCTCGCCAATCGTTTTTCCATTGTGAACAAGGTGAAACAGATTGAGAGCGAGAATACAGACAGCCTAGATAAAATAACGAAAGAATTAATACGCAAACTACGCCTGCAAATCAGTCGTCGGCCCTTGATAATTAAATGCACGAAAAAGGTATTCATATGACGTGGCGCAATATAACGCGGACTCACATCGGAGGAATGCGCGCAAGGAGAAAAATATAATTGCAAACTCGCGCTGTTCACGAATCCGTCACAAGGCGAAATTGTATTCATAACGGGCGCGCGTGCGGGGCCAGCGAACAGAAAGGGTTATACAGAGGCAAGAGGGAAAAAAGAGCGGCCGAAGGCAGTCGAAATGGAGAGCGAGCCTCCTGCCTACGTGTGAGAGCGCTCGGCGAACGTCTGGGAAATTGGATTTAATGTTGTCAGGCCGCTCTTTCCCGCGTATATCAGCGGATGCGCGCCCCCCGTCCAAACACAAAAAACCAGTATAGGTAAAATGAAAGAACAAAAAAGCGGGAAGCAGAGAGGGAGGATATATATAAAAGCCAGGCGAATCGCCAGCGTCGGTTCTTTTTGATTGAAAACTCAAGTGCCCTTGCGATCTTAATCAAGGGTTGGAAATTTTCAGCTCGATCGATTGGATAAACGAGTAACGCGCGTGCCAGAAAGAGCGAGTGCGCGTGCGAGAGAGAGAGAGAAAGCGAGTATCGCCTGGCTTTCTCCTTGCATTCTCTTTCTCTCTCTCCACCTCTCTATCTCTCTCGCCGGTATTTCCTGCGCACCGACCATTTCCGAATACACTGCGTTTTTCTCTTTCTCTCGGGCGCGAAGCTGTTTTGATCTTTTAATATGACTTTATTTTACGGGCTTATTTTAACGAGAACGCGAGAGCGCCGATGCGCATTTTAATATTTGCTCGTTGTATATACGTACGTAGGCGCGATCGGAAAACTTTTCAGGATATGTACACTTGGCCACGCTGCGTATTGAGGGATTTTGTCAATATTTATGGCGATTATTACGAACTTATTGTGTGTAAAGGATTTCGTGACAGAAGTACAATCTGTTTTCGTAATATGTTTCGGAATTTTTCGAAATAAAATTCTATTTCGCCAAAATCCAATATAGCAATGTACAAGTGATGCAGTTTGAAAACGTTTCATGTTATTTGTAAAATAGTACAAGAATTCAAATAAAATTAAAACCTAATAATAAGTAAATAATTATTTAAAATTCAGGTAATTTTAAAATTTAAATAATAAAATAGATTCTGTTTCTAACATAACACTCAAACGTACAGCAATAGCCCCTGCACTCATGTAACCGGCATACCATGCAAGAAGATAAAAAAGTCATTTTCTGGAGTATCTAAATTTTTTAAAGTTATTTCATTTTAATTCAAGTTTTGTTATTATTTAAAATTGTTCTTTTAAAATTATTATATTTTCAATTTTTTTTTAATATATCCAATATCAGCTCGAAGAAACTATAGACTCCGAGCAAGTAGCGAACCCTGCAGAAAACAGCCTTATCGACATAATATATCCATCTCATGCGCTCTTATACCAAACCCCTACAATCGTAAGGAGGCTTCCAGCGCGTGCGCGTGCCAGCCTCAGTTCAAACTTTTCTCGAGAGATGTCATTGAGAGCACGCCTAATGAGCCGCTAAAATTTTGTCCGCGAATTCACGTGTCGAGAAAGCACACGCAGAGCTTGGAAAGCTTTTGACTGCATACAACGCTTGAAAATCGTCTGTGGTCAATTTGATTTTCATAATTTGTTGTTCGGCATCAACAGATTATTTTCAACGTTTATGCAGATACGAACCGCTGAATGGTCGTAATGAAAGATCGAATTTCGTTTTCACACTTAACATTGAAATTTATATCATTTATTATATTATTTAATTTGATAATCTTTAAATGATAAATTAATAATTAATTTAATTGAGATTTATTTACACTATTTGATTTATACAATACAGAAGAGGATACGAATATAAATGATTCTACAGGTATAATAAATCAGGCCTAGTTATAATAAATTTTATAATTTTGATTTGAAAAATTACATTCAAAAATGTACTTTTTTTATTTAACAAATTATAATGCAATTTTTTCACGTCTGTTAATATTTTTTATTTAATAATTTTTTATCAAATTTATTTAAGGTTACATTTAATTAATCTTAATAGTTGTTTTAAAAGTTGATTACAAAGTTTATTTAAATGTCAATATTTCACACTTTTTTGTGAATAAGAAAACCCTAATACGAAATTTAATGGTTTCGCTACGTTAACTAGGATTATATTAAAAGTGAAGAATGATGTGCAATTAAAAGTAATATTTTACTTTAAAAAATTTTCAAAAATAACTTTCAACTCGTAAAAACTAAAATACAAATTTTACTAAATATTTTATTAACTATAAAAACTATTAAAAGATGAGAATCATTTATTTTTTAGTATTCTTATAAATGAACTTTATTCATACACTCCTCTCGAATTTCCTTTACATTATTGATGGGTTCCTAAAATTATACTCAACTAGTTATTAACATGAGTATTCCGTGTAATAAAATTCTCGAATTTAACAAAAAACTAGTTAAGAACAAATTTCCACAATAAATATCAGCATCATTAATCTTTGAACTGTTCAAGAAAAAAGTCCATTATACATGCAGCCGCATCGATAAAGTCTAATTCTCTCGAAGTGCCCGACATTAACGATAAGAGTATTCAAAGTAGGAGCCCCCTTAGCCCTTCCCCCCTTCGCGAGCGCGCAAATCGCCTCGTCGTCGTTCAATATCCTGAAGTGGCGAGCGCGGGAGGCATTTATAGGGCGCATCTGTACCCACACACGCGCGCTCGAGCTCACTCAGAGGGGCATATTTTCGAAGGTAACCATTTATAACGCAAGCCGCGGAGTGTCCCTTGCATCCTGCTCGCGACTACTTAGCAAGTATTTTACGAGGTCGCGCCGAAGGGTGTGGGAGACGCAGTTGACCGAGGCTCAAAAGTTCACTTGAAAAACAGCCTCAGGAAATTGCTAGGAAATGGCTATGCCCTGTCTGTGTGTGTGTGTACTGTGCATCGAAACCTCTTACTTAGCTGCCGCGATGCGAGAAGGATGTAAAAAGGGCCGGATGCTGATATGTTTGGAAAGGGCCGGGCTGCGGCAAACAAATGCTTTTTTCGACTATGAGCTGTTAGTCGAAAGCCTTAGGGGAAGCCTTCAGGAAGGCCTTCGCCCTATAAATCATAGATTTGAAAAGAAATTTTTAAAGATTGATGTGTTCGTTGTAAGTTATATTTCTTAATGTAAGAATTTATGTTGTAATATGTTTAAAAATAAGTTTAGATATATATACTTAAATTTAATTGTGAGTTAAACGAAAGTTTGAAATAATATTGTATAAGTATAGAATAAAAATTTAATGAGTTAGATTTTAATAAATTAAATAAATTATTCATAATAATTATTCTTATAATTGATTCTATAATATATTGTAGGGATAAAATATACGTAAATTATTCATTATATTCATTGTAGGATTTACAGTGAGAATTTTTTCATTACAAACTACTTTTCTCGATGGTAAGGCTATAAGTAAATGTCAAAATAAAAAGTCAAATAAACCTGAAAATAGAAGAATTTGTATAATATTTCTGATAAATTTATAATAAAATTTTTCGCGGCTCCATAAGTTTTTTTTGGGCTTAGCAATCTGTCAATTTGGCTTTAGCGTTCAGTACAGTAAATTTAAAGTAATATAAAAAATATATAATAATAACTAAACATTAAACTAACTTGATATTTTCACAAATATTTCGAAATAACAGTACGACTTTTAGAACAACGCGGAAAAATAATTTAATTTAATTCAACTACTGCGTTAAATTTTCCGCTAATCCCGTCGCTAAATGAAACTTCATATAGTCTCAAAAAAGAAAATTATAAGCGTACAAACTTTCAAGGCTAGGTTAGTCAGTGTGCAGTCGTCGAATATATATTCAATAAGAGAAATACAGCGTTCAACGAAATGCGAGCTTTCCAAATGAATGACAAATATAGTTTATACAATAATTGTAGAGATAAAAGTCATCTTTTTTTTACCATTTATATACAAAATATGGATCATATATAATTTAAAAACAATCTGGATAGAATTCTAAAGTATTAAAAATCTTACAAGCATATAGAAGAATGAATATATAGACTATATAAAAAGAAATATAATATTAGTACGGTGTAATCTGCCATTAGAGATGCAAGAACGAAATCGTAGGCATAGTACTTAGATCTTAGTCCTAATCCTACAGCCGATACACCGATAACGTACATGGTAATTAGTCGTATTATAATTCAATCCATATAAATTGAAATAACTATACTATATTATTTAGTTTTGGCTATTTTGATATATTTAAAAAAATAAGATTTATAATACATTCAATTTATTTTTAATATTAAATTAAGGAAAAATATAATACCAGTAATTTTTTATTGAGGTCTTTAAAATGTCTTTGTAGGTAAGATTTAAATTTTCATTATAATTACAATGTACCAGAAAAATAATTACTAAGTGAGGAGAGAGTACATAAGAGGAAACAGTACAAAAACGTTCCTTGTTTTATTGGCCTTAGCATCGTTGATAATAATTAATTGTTGATATACATTTTCAAATGTTCTTATCTATTGTTGTATCAAGATTAAAGTCATTTTGTTAAAAATTGAAGTCAAAAAACGAAAAATGCGGAACCAATAATTTATCCCTCGATATATCTAGGGAGAAATTCTTTATGTCGCATTTATCGTTTTTTACTTCAATTTTTAACAAAATGACTTCAATCTTAATTTAAATAATAGATAAGAACATTGTCTTTGTGTCTCAGGTCGTAAAAATTTGAACATGTATATCAACAATTAATCATTGTCCGTGCTAAGGCCAATAAAACAAGGAACGTTTTTTATACTGTTTCCCCCTAAGGATTTTAAAACTTATAGTTTCAAAAATACTTCTTGTTTGTAAAATAAATAAGACAATATTTTTATAAATAATATTTGATAACATGATTGTAACATCAGTCTTAAGATCTCTTGAATTACAGATTCACGTTACTAGTAAGTGTATACACTCTTGGGCAATGTACTCAAGATACTAAAGCGAAGATTCCGCTGTCGGCTGAAAGCTGAAAGTAACTTTTAGGGCGCGCAGGTTCTTAAGTTTATTTCTTTAGTCTGCCGAGGACGACATTCCGTCCTGCAACTTTGAATCTTCTTTTATTGGTGCTAAACATTACTACTGCTGTCGGGAAGATTTTTTAAACTGCCTCCGCAAAGACATTCGACAAAGGTTTTTAGGAGACGTGAATCGTTACGTTTCCCTTTTTCTGATTTGTCTTCAAAGCCAGAAATAATAATTGCGATTCCCAAAGTGCTTCGATTATGCAAAACTTTTAGTAGGATGTATACACATTCGAATTAAGTACGTAAGAGAGATAAGTGAAGATAAATGAAAGAAGTAGATCGAGATAAAAGAAAGAAAGTCCGACAAATAGAAAGAAAAACGGTTATGTGCGGTGTAGGAGAGAAAGAAATGTACCGCCAATTTACAGTAAAAGAAAACTGTAAAAGCTCAGTAGGCTTTAAAACAGCCCCGACATAAAGAAGGCAGCGTGGCGGTAACTCGAAAAACACATCGCCCGCAAAAGTTGCTTGCGCCCGTGAAAATAATGCGAGTAAAGCGAAACTTTATATGCTCACGCGGGCGCCTTATTCTCTAACTTGTTCATTTTCATTCGAATTTTTTAAGGCCGTCGTTATACGACTGTTTTATGTACTTTTTTCTTTCGCAGACTTGTGTAAATTGGGATAGTCAAATTAATTTTTGTTTATTTTAATGAGTCTGGAATTCTTTATTTAACATTGTCTCGTGACTTTATGTAAATCAAGAGACAAAATGCTCTGCGAAACAAACGAAACTTCATTATATAAAGCAGTCTTCTATTTTTTAAAATTTACTAACGTACGGAAAGAAAAGTAACATCGCTGTATTCTTATTTCTTTTGTGAATATTTAGGATGTACATTTACACCTCCTTTGTGCATTACCAGCTGTTTTTATGTTAAGAAGGATATTTTATGTTATGAATCAGAATACTGCAACCGACGTTCTGATAAGAAAATCGTTATTGTAATATAACAAATTTTAATCTTTCATGGAATTGTACTGTAAAAAGCTAATCTGCATGTAAAACAAATAAAAGTAAAGAGGTAAGTTCATCAATCTTTTAAGGAAAACTTCAGGCCAAGGTATCAAACATAAATATGAGTCAGATAAACATTATTGCAGCCTCGAATTCAATGACTTAATACGGTACATTATTTTGTTTTTTGCATTTCCTTACATGCTGTTATTGAAAGAAAAGTGAATAAATAGCTAACAGCTAGTAAGAGTTTTTTTGCTCTCAATATATGTTATAATCGACCTATATTCTGTTCGATTCTCGCTTCACGTATTTCTGTCACAGCTATTATAGAAGTTAAATCAATCAAATAAAGTCATTTAGAAAACTATTAAAAAAATTACTTGATTTTAATTTAAGAATTTATTTTAACTTATCCAATAACAAATCCGTTCTCACAACAAACTAATAATTAATGAAATTTTCTTGCCTAAGTGCAAAATGCATTTTTAAAACACCAGCTCCCTAAAAAATCGAATAATAAATTTCCTTGGTAGCTATCACACGCGCAGCGTATTCTTCCGTGCGCACGCCTTTATCATTAAAACAGCTTTTACGGCGCGCGAAGAACAAAAGAGAGCGCGAGAAAGCGCTCGAGCTTGCGATGCGTGCGTGCATCGTCAAAAACGCGCGAAGAGCGCGACGCGTTGAGAAAAAAAGAGCGCGCGGCACTTTACGAGCTCGCGCGTTTTATTTTACGATTCGTCGCCTTCTTCGCCCCCTCCTTCTGCCAGCTCGCGGATTTGATTCAGAGTCTCTAGCGTGCGAGCGCGCCAGGTCATCCGGAAACTGCTTGCCGCAATCTTCCCGCACGCGCCTTTATTCTTTGTCCCCGGGGCGCGAAATAAACCTTGGCGCGCGGCAGCCAATGTGTCGCTCGGAGGGTGAGCAGGCGTTAAAGCTTCTTTTGATTGCCGCTGCTCGTGAGGACTTTAATTGACGCGTGCCGTTCTCTTCGACGAGCTTTTCTAAATTAATGTACTTTAATGTTCCTCTCGCTTCTTGCTGTTTGAACGCGCGCTTCGGCTCTGCTTTCATTGCCCGCGTTTAATTAATTAAAGTTGTCGACGATTTGCATGAGCGCGCGCTAGTCTGAAGAACCAGGGTAGAGAGTAGCTGCCGGGGGCGCAAAGCGGCCCGCTAAAGAAATTCTTTCCTGTCTTACGTGTTGTTGCGCGTCAGCCAGCGCGCCGCTGCTGCTTTCGTTAATTAATAAGGTGCAAAATGTTTTTATAATTACCCGAGAGCTGCGCGAGCGCGCTGGTTCGCAAGGAATTCTAAGTAGGAACTAGGTTTTTTTTTTGCAGTCGTTAGCACGCGCGAATATACTTATGACATTTCAGGAGCAATTAATTTTAATCTAGCGGAGCAGTTTCTTCGGGCTCAAGTAAATGTACTTTTTTCAATTTTATATGCACATAAGCAGGCACCGCGTACTAATGAGTATTTATACGTACGGACTGTTTACTCGGAGCTTTTAGTCGCCTTTTAATTTACTTAGGATTAAAGTTTACTTATTTTGTTAATTTACGTAGCTGCTGGCGCGCATTCTTTTCAAATAAATTTCAATGTTTCGTTTTATTTTGGTATTCTCGTAAATATTGTGATATCAAACTCTAATTAAAATATAAATATTCATATCATTAAAGAATTCGCATAAATCGTATTCTAAATTTCATTTATTTTTAGTAAAACATAAAAACTGATTAGCTATATAAATAAGATTCTCTACTTTTTTACAACCTCGCTCGCCCCTAAAATTCATCAGCAACGAAACGATCGCTCACTGTTCTCGGTCCTCCCTTAAAAAGCTGTGGAAGCGGCAGAGATTGAGCAGTCCAGTGGCGCACATCAAAGTGCACCGCTCCGCCCTTACGCTCTAACTCAATAACAAAATGCAGTGGCGCTTTCTGCCTTGCACCCTCACCCTTGCCGGCACGCACATACGTTTTAGCTAATTCGCGGACAAGCCGGATGTGTGTGCTGCACGCGCTCCTGCTTCTACGCCCTTGCAATTCAACCGGTCAGCTGGCTGAGCGTCCCTTGCGTCGTACGGTAAATCACGGCGTCGCCGCAGATCCAATTATCAAATTGTCCGGCGGTACTTCAGAGAAGGAGCGCTCGCTCGCTTGTACAGTACAGACCAAAAGAGAAGGCGATAGATGCTCACGGTTGTGGCAAAACCACTGGAGATTTATCGTTGGAGAGGTGCGTCGTTGTCGCCAAGCGCGGTTTCTTGAGGAGATTGAATTGGCAAGATAGCGCGCTGGGTTAAGCTCTACTAGCTCTTGAACGAGCAGGCGGTGTGTTTTCGAAGTTACTTAAGTTACGAGGGATATACGTTATCGTTTGGACGACGGATAATATAATTAGGGGAGATGCAATGAGAAATGCTGTTAGGAGAGCTTCAAGGAGTTGAGAGTCTTGGAGAAATAGATGTTGGTTTAAGATGGTTCTAGTGCTTGTCACTATATTGAATTTAGTCATTTTCTTTGCCACTCAGAGTGTTTGGAATGTAAAGTATTTAATTTAATTTGATCGTATTAATTATTACTTAATCTATATCTATTTATGAGTGGAAATTTATTTTGATAAGAAACTGTTTACCATTTCCAGTGGAATTCTGCAAAGTATAGAACGTATATAAATACATAATATAAATAAAGGTTAATCAAGTAAGATAAACGGTGACAACATTTAGTACATTGTCAATCACGTATTCCAATTAATGTTAACATTCTATAGATAAAAAATAAATACCTACCATGCAAAATAATATTAGAAAATCATTTCAATAGTGATGAATCCGTGAGCCTTATTTTATTTGTAAGACAATTATTTTAAAAAATAGACATAAAAATTTATACATATTGGGGTCTACTATATTATGTTCAATTACAAGGTAACAGTGCTATCAATTGTATCAAAAGTTTAATTTTATTTAAAAAATAGGTACAAATCGACAATTACGAGAGTCTGAAAATCGATATTAATCTATCTTGGATAATAAGAGGCAATGAACCTCCCAGGAAGTGTGATGCACACGAGGCATAAAGCACTTTATTTTGATGCAAGTTCAACCGTTTGTTCTTTTCCGCACTTCTTTTAAATCATGAGGGTTTTATTTTCTCAGATACGTAATGCGACAAACAGTACTGAAGATGCTTTTCACGGAAAAGATGTTACGCAGAAAGAGATAAAAATTCGAAATTGACTCACGCCTACAACTCTTTTGCGAGAGAAAAACATGCGGGTCGTATATTATCTTAAATGATTAAACGATAACGCCTTTAACGGGTGAGATAAACATATATAGTCGATATACATACGTTATTGTGATAAGTTGCAACAAACCAAGTGAAAAAATTAATTATTTGTATGGAAATTAGTGCAAAGCATTTGTCTTAATTCAGCTTTTTCAGAACTAGTTATATAATTCTAAAAAAAATTTTTAATTTATGAATGATTCTTTTAATTTTTAATTCTATATATAATAGAAATCAATGTGTTATATGAAACTTGAATTAATTTCTGAAAATTTATCATATTTATCTTTATATAGAAAAAGAAATTGCAGAAGAAAGAATTACAGTAATTTTTAATTTAAAATAATAGATATTTAAATCTTTAAAAAAGCATTGTGCACTGTGCACTTAGTATGTTTTTTATTTATATGTAATCTTGTAAAGTGATACAAAATTAAATTTTTTCTCATTATTTGAAAAATTTTATTGTATCTGAAATTAATTAAACTTATTTACTTAGAATCCCAGAGTTAAAGACCTAACAATTAAAAACAAATTCAGAGTACATTTATTTTAATATTTTAATGAGAATTGCATAAAAAAACCGTAATCCTGCAGAGCGAAGGAATTTTCCTGTTTGCAGGTCCGAATCAACCTTAAAAATTGCTAGTTACTTGACTTGTGCTTGTATACAACAATAACCACTAGCAGTAATCACTAGCTACACAAAAAACCTATATTCATAAACTACTAAAAAATAGAATTTGGATATAAAGTAACAGTAGAATGTAAATTAAATGCTATGTTAAGTAGTACGTTGTTTAAATTTTATTGTCTTTTTAAAATGTTACACCTTAATGTGACTTTCTCAATAGGTCTCGATAGGTTAAAAAAGAAATGTTTAAAAATCGTCCTTTTTAGATGAAATAATACAAGTATTATATAATATCCCATTCAATTAAATCGTAAACATCTTCTTAACTCCACATAAAAGAAAATTCTACATAAAATAGATTATCTAATCATTATAAGTGCAAAAGGTAGATAGCTGTACTTATCACACCTTTTTCTAACAATAAAAAAATTCCAAGACTCCAGGGGATCTGGAGTTTTTCATTGTCACATCCCGTGGTCATCGATAAGCAGCATATCGATGCAACTGATGCAATCCTTAATTACGGCACGCGGACGCATGCGAGACTGCCTATAGTCACGTGCATCGTAGAGATTTGCCTAGCTATGGTACACACCATGTTAGCTACAGCATCCGTAGGATACTAGCAGCCGTGCGCGTAGCTCACGAGAGGTCGACGAACCGCACGACCAAAAATATTGGAACGGCGTCGAAGAGGCTTCAGCTCTCCCTCGGGAAATATCAATTGAATCAATTTTGGAAGCGGTTTTCATGCACCGTGCGATTCCGCGCGAGCTCGTGCGCCGACAGCTTTACGTGAGCGCATATTACACGTCCAGGTATAGCAGCTACCGAGCTTCCCTGGAATAATTACGCGCACTGTGTGATAACAATTATTGCTTTCGTACAAATGCGGAGCATGCTATCCGCGATGGTATAGATAATGTTTCGAGTTTAAGCAAGAAAATTTTTTCTACGCTTTAGGTTACATTCACTGTCATTCGAGAATAATGTTGATAAATGTAGCGAGAAGAGAGCGGAAGAGAGAGAGAGAGAGAGAGAGAGAGAGAGAGAACTGATAGAAATTTTCCTAATAAAATTGGCCAAGTCTTTAAAACTAGACTTAGTGGATGTCTAATTCTGTACAGTTGGCCATCTGCTAGCTATAAAATGGGGAATGTTTCTACCACGGGAGAGAGAAAAAAAGAGCGCTTTCATGTCGGATGAGTTTGACTACTTATAAAAAAAGATTGGTGTATCTTGTATTTTTAAACGACTACTTGCATTGAAAAAAAGAATTGAAAAATATGTTCAACGCAATGAATAATTCAAATCAATTTTTCTTATAGTTTTAATCAAAGTTTTAGTACAGCCAAGTGGTCCTTTTCGTTTTGAATAAAAAAAAAAAAAAAAACAAATAAAAAAACTTTCAGATATCATTTGTTTATTGTTATTAATTGTTAACTAATTAAAGCGATACAAAAATTTATATATTTTTTTAATAGCCTATTAAGTTCTTTAATAAAATAACTTGTATAAATTTAATTTACTTAATTTCTATAGATTTCATTTGAATTTTTCCTTTAAGCCGTCTTCCCCCGCCTTACTATATGATAAAACATTCAACAATAAAGTATACATTATTATTTTATTAAAAAAATCTTATTTCACTGAAACATAAGATTAATTTTTATTGTTATTTAAATTTACCTAACTGACGATTTTGTTATATTTGATTGTATTCTTTATTGAAAGCGTACATTGGATAATTTTCGAAGGTGGAACCAAGGTGTGTCAATGTAATATCTTGAAAGTGGGGATTATTTTAGCGATAAAAAATTAAATTTAGATCAATAAGCGATATCCATTTCCCTGAAATACTAAAATTTGAAAGTAAAAATTATAATTTAATTTCTATTTATGAAAATTAGTTTTTGAGAATCCTCCAGATATCTCTGATTTTGTTTAATTATAATTTTTGTAAAAATGAAAATCATCTTTGCTAAATTATAACGACGGGTTGACGATTGCATTTTATGAAAAAAAAATCAATCAATCAATCATCAATCTATTCTAACCAATTCGTCTTTTAATTAATTTTTACTTGTTTTTTATTTTTAAAAACGTTTAACCTACAAAAAAAGATTGAATCAAAGTTCCTTTTTTAACTTTTTTGGAAACTAAATTTCTTAAATATAAACAAATATAACTGTTTTGTATTTCTTCGTAGAAAAAAATTTCTTAATAATAGTAGAAAATTATAATCAGACAAAGACAAAAATTAAATCCTTTAAAATATCCTTTAAATGATATTTGATGTAAATTTTGCACAACGATTCTCTAAATAAATATTATCGATGACAACATAATGATTAAAATACATTTTATTGAAGCTGACTACATTACATTACCTTTACGAGTTCTCCTGCATCTTTAAATCTCTTTAACTCAATTTTGCCGATTGAAGCCAATTAATACATTCGATCTGCTACAATTTAATCTTATCCCAATTTGATTAGGGACGGATTCGTCCCTAGAATATTTTTGGAAACGGTTTTTTATAAATTCAAACTGTAGAAAGATAATTTATTATTCTCTGAAGGATTAAAATTTTAATGTAAGGTAAATGTATTTTCACCAGAAATAAATAAAAGAATATGTCAACAAAAATAATTGTTTCAAAGGAATAAAAACTTTTTTTGAGTAATTTATTTAGTCTTAACATAAAAATTAATTTCAAAAAATTTAATTTATTACATAATTTTATTTTATTTATTTATTTTATACCTTTCTATTTTTAACAAAAGAATTTCTTTTCAGCGAAGTAGCCATTTTTATGAGTGAATACTATATAATAAAATAAACTGAAAAATTTCAAAATAACACAAGTTTTGATTATCAAGGTGAAAATTATTTAAAATATGTAATCTAAAATATCTGCGAAAATACGTTTTTTTAATGAATACATACATCCTATTCATGATTTCTCCTTATCAAAATTTAATATATATTTGGATATTATACTGATGCACTCGTGTCAATCAGTTGTCTGTTATTAATAAAAATGATTGTTGTCGTCTCTTACTATGTATAAGACAATAATCCTATTGATTACCCTTATAAACACGGATATTAATGAGTATATAAATTGGAGAAAGTGTTTTCACGGATGGTATACTTTCTTAAACGGTTAAGCACATAACAAATCGTAAAATATCAGTAAGCAATTTACTGAATATAAGTATTTAAACAGAATTAAGACTAATAATTGTTGTTATTACCAAATTACTATTTTAGTGAATAAATTTGATTTATTATTTTTAAATACGAAGTAAAACTAAGAAAATGCGTTATTTATTTTTCACGGTCTGTATTATTTTATTTATCTCCGTTGTGAGCAGTAGTGAAAATATTGAAAGAAATTGGTATAAAGTAGTAGACAAAAGTAAATGCCAAAAAGAAGGAAGAGAAGTAAGTATATTTTGAAAAATGATACAATTTTGATTTGATTATTTAATGTAAAAAAATCTTTAATTGAAAAATAACAAAACTATCTACAATTTTTGAAAATATAAAATTTATAATAATTTACTGCTTACGTGAAGACTTAAACTAATTATTGTAAAAAATAAATAACATCTTACAAATTTATGTAATAATGACAATATTAATAATTCATTATATATTTTACAGTGTCAGGCAAATGATGATTGTTGTAAAAAATTAAGATGTAATTCAGAACATAAATGTGAAAAGATGTGTCAGAAAGAAAATGAAAAGGTAGCAGAAAATTTTAGTTTTCAAAAATCGGTTTTAATTATTATTGTTAACAAAAATAATAATAAATCTTTTACTACTTTTAGTGTGAAAAAAATAACGATTGCTGTTCTCATATGAAATGTAACAAAGAAAATCATACTTGTCAAAAAAGAGTTTGTCATAATGAAAAAGAATGGGTAAGATATTTATTAAAATTAATTAAATTTAAAATCATTATAAAGAAGTTAAACGAATATTTATAGTGCCTTGTTAGTGAACAATGTTGTTGGGGTATGAGGTGCAACAGTGAAATGAATCAATGTGAAAAACATGATTGCAAGGAAGAAATGGAAGTAAGAAAATAATTTTTACGAAATTTTTTGTTTTTTATGCACAAATTAATTAAATCTTGATAAAAAAACTTGTAACTTACATTAAATTTTTATTAGTGTTCCCATCATAATGATTGCTGTAAAGGAATGATATGCTCGATTTTAACTCACAAATGTTTGAAAGTTTGTAAAGATGAAGGAAATTGGGTAAGTAATAAAATATAAATTAACGCGCCGATTTTGATTTCCGGTGACTATTGAAAATAAAAATCTATGGTTTCCGATAGATTTTTATTTACCGAGTACGAATTTAAATATTGATGTAAATTTCTATATTTCTAGCCGTTCTTATACTAAAAGGATTGATTTTAACATTTCAAGTCCTTTCATAAGTTGTACACGAAAATAAATTACAATGCTATATTCAGGAAATAACAATCCTTCAAAAACCACAGATATTTTTATGTATTTAATTACTACTAAAATTTTCTAATACGGCACTATTATTTATTAAGTATTATTATAAAATTTTTAAATTTTATTTCGAAATTATTTACAGTGTCTACATGATATACAATGTTGTGAAAACATGCGTTGCGATGCAAATAAACACACTTGTCAAAAACGATGCCTCAATGAAAAAGAAAAGGTATAGAATCTATTTATTTCTGCATATTTTATAAAATATGTGTGTGTATATATACAATAAAATGGGAAGATATTAGTATTATTTTATGAAATTTATAATTTTATAAAAACAAAATATTATGAAGTCATTCAAATTTACAAAGCCTCAAAAGAATAATAACTTTTCTTAATCTAGTGCATGAATCATAAGGACTGCTGCGATGGAATGCAATGTAACTCAGAAAATCATATGTGCGAAAAAAAATCATGCCACCATGAAGGTCAAAAAGTAATGTCAATAACATTTTTATTAGTTTTGAAAATATAAAATTTATTGTATTCATAATAATTTTACTTAAATTTCTTAGTGCATGCATAATGAGGAATGTTGCGACGGTATGCACTGTAACATGAACAATAAAATGTGTGAGAAAACAACTTGTCATCCTGAAGGTCATAAGGTAAATTATTACTTTTATATTCTTAATTCTAATATATTAAATCAAATTTAAGAACTTATGGAAAAAATTAAAATTTTATATTCAATTTATACAGTGTATGAATCATCAGGATTGTTGTGACGATGCAGAATGTAATATGGAAAAACATATGTGCGAAAAGAAATAATCAAAGTTCAAAGGTATTAATGCCATTATTTGATATTTATTTATGCTAATACCCTTAGAATGTATATTTTATCGCGACACAAATTTTTGTTATTTTTTATATAATAATTATTTAATAAAACTTATATTTTGTATTATTATAACGTCACTGCATTTTCTAATGTTAGAAAATATTGCAGAAAATCTAGTTGGATCAGCTACGTACAATTTTACATGATCTACAAAGTCAACTAGAGTCTACAAATTATTATTTGTATACATGAATATTAATAAAATAAATTGATTCTTAACCTACCATCAGTATTTTATTAACATTCCTAAAATGATTATTTACTTTAATTCATGTAAAGAGTTACAAAATACTTCAGAAACAAGACAATTTTAACAATCATTATTTTCTTATATTTGAAGTAATTAAATTTTAGTCTAATAAATAAATTTAGATTTTTATTATTTAAATAGTAAATAAATGACATGACTAAATATATATTTTGTATAAACTAAAGTTTATTTAAAGTTCTAAAAATAATTATTAATAATGAGTTATAATTTTTAAATAACTTCTTCAATTTTTTTCGTTGTATTGATAGTTTGCATTTTAAAAATATTTTCAAATTTGGATGCATTAGTTATTGTCAATTAATTTGTATAATCAAAAACTAAGATTGATTCACTAAAATTTATATTGAAATAATTTGGCTTTATATTTCTTTGGTCAGAAGATTCCGTTGTTTTCATTGCACCTTGATTATATTAAGAGAATATTGTTGTGTTAATCGAATCTCAGTTTGATCAACAGAACTGTAATTAGATCAACTGTCGCTATGTCAAAATAATTGAATATTTAGTTGACGTAACGTAATATTCATAAGAGATACATTAAGAGAAAATTGTGTTACAACAATTACATATTTTATTCAGTGAACATTAAACCCGAAGTATTTTTTATATTTTTCAATGTACACTTGCCGGAAAAAATATTTTTCCGAACGTGCACCCAAAATGGCAACGCCGCATATTTTACCACAGGCGTAAGAATACCCCCAAGAATCATTGAGTTCCAATCTCTAATCTTCGTTACTTTATGACGGTATAAGGCTTATAAGAATATACTGCCATAGAGTGACAAAAAGTAAATATCCGAACTCGATATATTTTTGGGAGTTGTTTTATGCCTGTGGTAAAATATGCGGCGTTGTCATTTTGGGTACACGTTCGGAAAAATATTTTTTCCGGCAAGTGTACAATAATACACAAAACTTTGATGGAGATTTGCAGACCCCCTCCCCCCCCCCTCCCCCCTCTCTTCCACAAAACTGACAAAAAA
This sequence comes from Eupelmus urozonus, assembly GCA_900480035.1. Lineage (NCBI taxonomy): Eukaryota > Metazoa > Arthropoda > Insecta > Hymenoptera > Eupelmidae > Eupelmus > Eupelmus urozonus. The sequence continues at coordinate 1,571 of UELX01002575.1, read as the reverse complement.
GTAAAAAACTTGCTCATATGTATATTACGAAATCTAGACAGACAAATAAAAATAGTATGGATCCGATCTCACTAATAAAGGAAACGAACTGGCGGATGAACTGGCTAAAAATGAAACGGAGAAGATCGAGATGGAATACGAAAAGGTTTTCCAGGGAGATTTCTAATAGGATATAACTATGCTATGTGAGGAGATGTCTACATTTTGCCGAGTGTACGGGGAAGGACTTAAGGGCAAAAGATACACACGACTATCCAAAGTTTTCTTTCGCTTAGTTCTCAAATTAGGATATGTCTAGGACTAAAGTATGCCTTATCAATCGCCTTAAGAGCTTCCCATACTAAAACTAAATTACTTGTATGAGAAAAAGGCTTTACAGTCGTCTATGAGTCCTGTGAGTAAGGTGAGAATCCATATATCATCGACCACCTGGTATGTAGCTGCAGGCGCACTAATGAGAGACGAGTAAAGTTACTAAATGAGTTGAAAATTCTAAAAACCCAAGAAGGTGATCCAGTCAACGTATTGGTCAATGCTTAGGATATCAAAATCGCAAGGCTCATTGCAGACATTCTACTGGAGAATGCATAAAACAATCCAATTATGAAAAAAAAGTAAATAAAAATCTCTCCCATTCCAGCTTGTTTATAGGATTTTTCTACCAGTAAATATTTATTTATTTTTTGTTTTGTTGCATAATAATCTGTGTCCTGGAGCTGCGAACCGGAGGTCAGTGTAGGTGATATTGAGTCAAATAGGCACATCTTCCGTTCTCATATTTCAAATGTCAAATCTAATAATACTTAAAAAAATATACTAATAATACTCAAAATCCTCAGAGTGCTAGCCCGTGTTTCTTTTTTCAGTAACATGGCCCCGCCTGGAGTTGTTACAGAGAGTCACCGATCGAACGGCAAGACACCTAGGGTGGCGCTTGCGACGTTTACGATCGTATCTAATGCTTGGCGACTCACGGGACGACTAGGCGATGTTATTATACGCTACTGGACGAACGGTGAAGTAAGTGCAATCTACTCATGAGAGACGTTGGACATGGACCACCTACCAAACGGAGCCTGGTTTTTACGCCTGGAGAGGGTCTTCTAAGCATAAAAAGAGATCTCGATCAACAATCCACCACTACAAGAGGTCTAATAACGAGTAAGAAATTGGAGCTACATAAGAATATGATTAAATACCCCTAAGTGTGTAACCAGATGGAGAAACAGGAGAAGGTAGATCAGGTAGGTATGTGTGAATGAAACAAATGCAAGTTAGGTTTTAAGCGGAAAATGTAGAGGCGAAATAAATACAAGCTAAGCTATCTAAGAATTAGTTGAACCCAAAGTAATAAAGAGATAAATCGGTTTGAAACAATCGAGAGAGTATCGGCTGTAATAATAGGGTTGAAAGGAAGGCCTGAAGATTGGAGTTATTTAGACTATTTAGCACATGCCTTTTTATTTAAGGGGGTCAGCCTGAGTTGGAATGACTAAAAAAAATAAAACATTTATTACTATTTAAAATAGTATATCATAGCTTTTATTAATATAAATTTTTTCTACTTTCTA
>UELX01002574.1:0-29861 GCA_900480035.1 Eupelmus urozonus | reverse complement strand
CGTGAGGGGGGGGGGGGGGGGGGGGACTATCGAAAATAGTTGGGATAACAAACTTAGAGCAAGTCCATTTCCGAAAGTGCGATTATCGGCTAGCCGATTATTGGATTATCGAGCTTATCCGATAGTTGCTGACAGTCCGCGTATAAGGGAATTCAAGAAATTCTGACTCTCTGGATTTTAATTAAAAATAAAGCGCGTGGAGGGATGATTAAAAATCCTATAGCATACTGGCCTACTTTAGATTTTCCGGGCTTGTTTGCAATTCTACTCGGAGCAATAAAATAATTATTCAGTTTAATTACTTTGTTTCAATAAACATATTTACTCGCGGGACGCGCGACGTATTTGTTTTTACGACGTAATAACCCGCCGTGTTCATCAATATGCAATTCAAAGAATAATAAGAATAAATGCAGCGGGATGTATGTATATTGACTATTCGGTAAATATTAAAATAACGCGAGCCCCATGGGCATCGCTCGAATATCATACCTAATAACTGAATAAAAATCATTGTTTTTTTTTTATCCCGATTGGTTAATCAGAATCCCAAGTGGCTTATAAAAAGATACATAAGCCAGCTTTCTCAAGCACATCAATCGCAAATAAATCATAACAAGACTGGTTAAAGCCACTCGAGGCCCTAAGTGCGCGCAGCTCATCCAGCCCACCACGACGTATACAAATTCATTAATATTTAGATAATTGATCCATTAGAGGAGGCGAATGAAAAGTCCCTTATAAACAATCTGATACTTGCCGCGGCGCGCGGCTCACGTTTCGTTCCATATAAATTACGTCAGAGATCGAGCGCGCGCGCTAGCGTCGCAATTTATGCGATAAAAGCTTAATCCCCCCCTGCCCTAGAGCCTGCAAACACACAAATCACGTTCCTCCGAAACTTCCTTTTTGCGACATTCGCGCGCGCGCGTGGCCAGTGTGCAGCGGCGCTGGCTATATGTGCTCTCTCGGAGTAGCGTAAAAAAAAAGGAGAGCTTTTCTGCGTTCCCCGAGTAAATCTTCCAATTTCTCTATTTCGTCACGTGGAATTAAGCAAAAGCCCCGGGAGAGCGTCCTTATCGCTCCAAGAAAATCGCCGCGTGCGGGGCCGTAAAAACGTACTTCCCTACTCGTCGCTCGTCGCTTGCGCGCACGTATATATAGTGGCGCTGGAGGAGAAAAAAAAAGGAGGAACACGAAAAAACAACGAAACTCGCTCTCCGGGAACAAAGGGGACGAGCCGCGCGTGTCGAGCGCGACAAGCCCCGGCGACGACGGCGACGAGTCGAGCAAGTAAAAAAGGCCGAGGAGGGACCCAAATAAAAGCAAACTCACCGTCCGCCTCTCTCTCGCGCTCGCTTCTTCCTCGCCCGCCGCTTTCTATCTACTCTCCGGGCTCGCTGTGTGTGTGTGTGTGCAGCCGGCGAGCGGGCAAAAGTCGCCTTTGCTCCTCTCTGACGTATCGGGCGAGGATTTTTGCCCGGCTTTTATCTCGCCCGGCGTTAATTTTACCTCGCGCGCGCGCGCGCTCTAGCCTCGCCGGGGATGTATATAAAGGCGAGGCGAAAACAATTTTTTGCCGGGCGGAAGGATTCTGCCGGATGCGCAGCGCGCCGGCTCTTTTCGATAGTTCATTTGGGAAATTGACAGTTGCTCGCTGTAGCTGGGATGTACGGGATTGCCGGCTTCGGCCGTTTTATGTGCGAAGGGTGTATTAAGTGCGCGAGCCCTGGATTCGGAGCCATAAAAATAATTGCAGACGCGGGGATAGCGTAATCAGTCGAGTGTTGTTGTTGTTTAGCGGGAATTAATACGTTTCTTCCCCTGCTGCAGCGATTCGGAGATGTGTATCCAAAAGTAGTGCAGAAGTACGGATGTTGTAGTGTGCATCCATCGCGGCTCTTGCGCGGGGCGCAATTATTGATCTAATTTTCTGATAACATTCCAATCAATTTCGGGGTGAAACAGATTGCGAGCCGCGTGAACCGTTAGTTTGAACTATCGATTCTTAACTCTGTAAATAGGGCCTGTGTATTTTCTAAACTTTTCCGCAAGGTACTGCCATTTCTTTTACTCCTTTTTTTCTTTTAAGTAAATACATGTAATTGAATTCGTGACGAATTAGGTAAATAGGTGTTATTTGAGTTCGGCTTTAAAAATGAATGTGCATGCAAATTGTTAAAATATGAACGCTTTTTTCTAATTAGGGGATGCTAAGGTCGTTAGCTCCTAATTAGGGACTATTTGATTTTCTACTCGTGGGCAAGCCCAATTTATAAAGTTACCCAACTCAATTATATTAAATGTATACACAGTGTATCCTACGTATTAATGGCTTAACACACTGGCTACTGATGATTCAACATTTTCTTTTCTTTTTTCAGAAAGTGGGTGAAAAAAAATCTTAAATACTCCACTTAACTCGAAAAACCAAAATACACTATTTTTTTTAATACATTTAAGGACCCTACAAACTGAATTTACAAAAATTATCCTACACGTTCACACCATACCCTAACCCCTTACTCTCGAGTTAATTTTCAAAAAAACGAAAAACGTTACACAAGCGAAAAAAGTCACCTTCTCGTCCCAACGGCAAAAGAAACAAAAGGCAAGTGTCAACAGTTCCAGGTAAAAACCAGGGCGACAAGTGCGTTTCGTAAAAGCCCTCGTCAAATCTCTTTATCTATATCCAGAAACCCAAATCTCATAACGCGCCGCGCGCGCGCGGCCGCTCACTCAACCCGTCCCCGCGACGCTTACACTTCCTTCCTCCTGGCGAGAGCGTGAAAAAAAGAAAAAAAAGAAAGAGGCCTCGGGCTTGCTCAATCAAAGCCTGGCCTTAGGGGGGAAAAAGAGGAAAAACAAAAGGCCTCAGTGCTCGCGCACACGCGCGACATTGTCAACATTCTAACAGCGGCCGCTGTACCTCGGACGAGTCGACGGAGAAGAACATGGAAAAGAGGATAGAGAAAAGGCGCCCAGCCAAGCGCGACGCCGCGATAACAGATATCTGCAGCTCGCGCGCGCGCCACAAAAGCGAGCCGCAAGAAAAAGGGTCAGAGAGATAGGAGATTTCCTGCTGCATGGAGAAAATCGCAAGATAGAAGCGTTGAAAATCCTTACCTCTGATGAGCAGCCTAGCAGGCGGCGAGTTGAGGGCGTCCTGCTTGGTGAAGTCGCTCGAGGTGACCTGGCACTCCCAGAGCCCGTCGTCGTACTCGAGGCTGGCCCGCTTGACCAGCAGCGAGCAGTCCCCCTCGCTCCTGCCGGCCAGCTCGTACTTCCCTGGGTGCACGCCCACCGCCTTCCTGTCCTTCTGCCAGATGCACTGGCCCTGCTTGCCCTGCACTCGGCAGGTTAGCTTCACGTCCTCGCCCTGGGACACCTCCTGGTACTGGGCCGGCACTTCGGCGAAGCGCTGCTCGCCGGATGTCAGGCCGGTTAGGGTGAGGAGCAGGATTAGTAGGAGCGTTGCCATTTTTTTTTGCTTGCTTTGAGCCTGGCTGTGTGTGGTTTTTCGTTTTTTGGTGACGAGCTGAGGGCGGATCGATCGGGAATTTTTCAGCGCTGCCCGCTGGCCGTCCCGGATGATTGATGATCGCAGTGACGGTGGAACATTTTAATTTGAAATTAAGCGGCTGTTAAAGAAACACTTTCGGGCAGCCTTTGTTTCTTTGTTTTTCAGTCCTCCTCTCTCAAGATTCCACAGCCGAGATTATCGATTCTCGAGCTCGGCTTGCGAAATCCAAGGCGTAATCACTTTACATGCGTAAATATCCGCGCGCACTCACTCGCAATCCCGATTGATTCCGCAACTTGGCGTATCTGCATACACAGTGCACGCGTAATCCCCCCTGTATAGCTTGTAAACACAGGGCCTCACGTGCGCGCGAGCGCGCTTTTTCTATCCCGGACCCTTTCTAGATCCCGGCTCGGATAGCGCTAATTCTCTGAGAGCGTATACGCAGAGAGCGCGAGAGCATTACAAGATGAAGGAGAAAAAAAGTGAGGCCGGATTATCGCGGCGACACGATTCCCAAATCCGGCGATCGGGTTTCGCTTTCTCCTATCCCTCGGCGATCTCAGCCGGCCGATTATAACTCGGATCCGCTATCCGCTCGGCGATCTCACGCCGATCGATCATCTCCCAGCGGCAGGGCCATAGTTCGCGCGTACACCCCTTTTTGCTTCGTTCGTTTTTGCGCTCTCGGAGCACAGCCTCCCTCTCACGTGTGTGTCTGTGTGTGTGTGGATATATATCCACGCAAGAGATCGGCAAGGGAGTGGCCCGTAGTGGAGAGGCGCGGCCTTTGATTCCTGATTTTCTTGCGCGCGCGAGCGCGCGGGCGAGATTCGGATCTAGCGCGCTGTACTTTCACCCGTGTGCACCGGTGGTTAGTTCCTTTTAATTCCCGTCTCGCGCTCAAGCTTTGCGGGTCAATTGCACGCTCGCTCGTGTGTACACCTATACACGTATATATACACTGCTATGCACTTCTGTGTTTTGGCGGGGCACGCGCGCGGCCTGCCTTCGACGTCCGTGGGAAATTTTAGCGCGCCAGCGCAATACCCCGACTCTCTCTCTCTCTCTCTCTCTGTGCACACACAGCCCGAGCGATTGGAATTCCTACCGCGCGCGCACGCTTTTTCTTCTATGCAATCTCTCTCGTTCACTCTCTGATATCGTTGCGCCCCGCTTTTTTTGTCTATTTTAGACGAGCGGGATTTCGCGGTCGAGCTTTTTTCGCCTTTATGAGAGCGATTTATTTGGCCGATATTGATTCGTTGTTTATCGGGGGCCGCTGCCGATTACGGAGAAAACAGTTGCTTTTCACGCCGGGATTATGCATGCATGCAGCGGATCATAACTTTCGGTCATTATTGCCGGCCTAGGCGCGCACGCTCGAGCGCGCGCGCGAGCGCTAAAATTTCGCAGACTTTCACTGGCTTTTCAATCGGCCGCTGATTGCAGTCCCGGCCCCTTTATTGACCATCAATTTCCCCTGATTCGCCAAAGTATTGTTCTGCCGCGCACTTCGACACACTGCACACTCTTCTATACTCTCTAGACGCTTTTCACTCGGCGATCGCTTTTACAGCACTTTATCAGCAGTTTGCCGCTAAACGGTATCAATCACAATTTTTCACTCCTCTTTTCTGTCAGTCTGAATTTAGGGGCTGCTCCGCCGGATGGATAAACACTGATCACTTTGCAGCTCCCCGCGGTAAAGTTCCGCTCTTCTTGATCCTATCCGTCAAGCCGTCAGCGAACTTTCGGCCAAAATTGCGGCTAAAGAAAAAAGCGCGCGCTTCTGCCAGCCGGCCGCTCTCTAAAAGCAAAACACGGCTTTCCTCTTACACGAGAAATCCGGCTGGCCGTAGAAAGAGTCAGGAATCCAGAAAAAAGTCGTTGTCCAGCACACAGTCTCGCAACTTTTTCTCAAAACTTTCAAGCTGCAAGTCTAAAGTATAGCGAGCGAGCGAGCGCGCGCTCGGAGAACGAAACAGAGTGAGAGCAGCCCTGTGAGCGGCGCGCGCTCGTATGACAGAATGCCGCCGTGTTGTGGCTCTCGGCCGTAGCTGAGCAGCCAGCGTGCGCGCCTTTTGCCTCTCTCTCTCCGCTAGCTCGGCGCCACCGTCGCAGCAGCGCTCCTGCGCCTTTTCAAAACTCGCGCTGCGTCAAGGGAGTTTCGTACACAAGCTGCAGGTATATACACACACCCCCGTTTGCTTCCTTTTTTCTGTGGCTATATGTGCAGCCTTCCTTTGTGATAGCCGAGAGCCAGCGAGCGATCGGAGAAGTATATACGGTCAATGAAACGATCCGCGCGCGCGCAGGATGCGAGGAGGGGAAGAAAGGAGAGCTGAGGGAATACGCGCGCGCTTCTTGACGAAAAGTAGAGGAGACCGGAGAACAATATGAGAAAGAGCGGATACACAGAGACGAGAGGAGGGAAAAAACAGCCGACAATGGCCCGCGCGCGTCAATCGATCATTGCGAGTACATACAGACACACAGAGTGCACCGAAAAGTATAGCTGCGCGCGCGATGGCGCGATAAGCGCTCACCTATAGACTAGGCAAAAGCGAGAGAGAAAGGTTGGAGGAAAAAATTGACCGAGGCGTGGGGGTGGGCTAAGAGCGCGCAATCGTCGGGAGAGAGGCATGAAAGGAACTGCCGATGTTTAGGAAAAGCGCGGCTACATTGTGTGCATGGAACGCGGATTTATCGATCCTATCCTGCCTCTCCCCCCCACCTCTGGCTCTCTCTCCTCGCTCCAGTTGATGCAGCGGAGGCGATCGTAAAGTCGTCGAGTCGAAATTTTCTTTTTTAAGGGCCAGATTAAGGAGGTGATAATTTAGGTACGACGAGGAGCGTAAATGCGCCTGTAAAGAGCGCGCGACGATTCGACCGACTGATAATTTTTACTTCCACCGGCAGAGAGATCTTTATTTCTGACTGGAGCAGTCTCTCTCCCGGCGTTCTTTAGATCGACTGGAAACGAGGCGATTTCGAGAGCTCGGAGGATGAAAAGACTTAATTGTTAAAAGAGGAGAAAAAAGCGGGGCTATATATAGAGCGTTAGATAAGTGTTTCGCAATAAGCGTGTCGCAGCCGGCTCTCTGCAGCTTCTTTTTTTCCTTTGCGCGCAAAAACGCGCGAGATTCATTCGGATTTTTTCAATTTTAAAACAAGTCAATACCCCCGCGCTAAATTTTTCAGCTTATGAAAATTTCCGGCGCCTTTCGCGCGCGCTCTGACAATTCCGAAGCGGCGCTTGAAAAATGAATCTGCGACTTTTCCTGACAGTTATTAGATAAAATTCCGGCCCTCCGGGGATATATCCCGATTACTTGCATATATCCCGCCGGCGCGCTCCAGTGAGACGCATAATCGCCGAGCCGACAAGTGGCATTGATTTATCGTCAATCAATTACAGTCTAATACAGCTGCCGAAAGAGACGAATCGTCGAAATGGCAGCTATCTCGAGGAACGCATATACACATGCTGGGAAATGAAAGGGACACACGGCTAGATAGTAGGGAAAAAGAAAAACTTTTTTACGGCTTTGTCCGCTCAAAATTGAGTTGCGAGCCGCGCGCGCTCCGAAAAACGAGATTGAATTAAAGTTATACGCATGGTTGGCTTTATTTCAGCAGTGGCATCTTTCCCAACCTGATGAAATTAAGAAAAAAGAAAAAAAGCAGCAACGAGTCGCGATAACTTTTCTCAAAGTCCCAGTTTGTGTAAACCCGCAGCCGAGTGTCCTAGAAAGGAAAAAAAAAAGTAAAGCTGCAGACAGTGCGCGCCGGCAGCGCGCGCAAAGTCTATACGATCCTAATCTTGTTTACAAAATCTGCAGCTCGCGAGAGCTCGAAACATCCGGCGGCGGCGCGCGGGCCGAAAAAAAAATTCTCCGCTCCAGAAATTTCTCGTAAAATCCTGGGGCTCGGCAAGAAAAGCCACAGAGAGCGCGCGCTCGCGCGGCATCAGACGGCGAAGAGACACAGAGAGAGAGAGAGAGAGATAAAGGAGAGAAAATCAAAGTCAAAGCGCGAGTAGTATACTCGAGCCGCATATAAAAGACTCTCTAACTCTCTGCTCTCGCGCACATAAAACTTCCCTCTCTGTCTCTCTCTCTCTCTCCGGGCGCACTTACGCCAGTGCAGGACTTACGTCCCTGCTATGACTACTATATATATAGCACGCTCTGTGTGTATATATAGGTATATATAGGTAGCTAGAGCGAGCGAGCGGAGCATAGCGTTACAGAGCGCTGTAGCGTAGAAGCCAGCGACTGGAAGCGGAAGACGAGGCTTCCCGAGGCACGCGTGCGTATCCAAGCCTGTCTCCTCTCCTGGGCTCTATACCCGCCGCGCAGCAGCGCTATCCTTATTATTCGAGCGTGTTATCATTATGCCATGCTACGCTAGGCTTTCCAGCCGCCCGCCCGCGCGCGCTGACACACACACTCACCCACCTCTCTTTTCGGCTTTTCGCCATTCACAACACACACGTGAGTTACATACACACTCGAGCACAGCTGTTCCACATTTCCTGAGGCTCGGCGAGCCGAATTTTGAAACGCGAGGAGTGTATGTAGTGACCGCGAACGGCTGTTGTTTCGATCGCCGCTATATACTCTGACCGCTGCCAAAGACACAAGGGGGCTTGCTACGTGAGGGAATTTTTTTTCCCTCTCTCTCTTACGTATGCGCGCTGCGCCGACTTTTTTTAGTACGCTGGATGACTAAACACACACGAGAGCTGTGTGTACGATTCGACACTGGCAGTCCGTTGTGACTGCGGGAATTTTTTCGGCCGCCTGACCCCTTGACACCGAGGTTTCTGTGTGTACCGTTTGTTAAGGGAGCCTTCTGGGAAGTTTATTTTCGGCCGCTGGACTGCCTAATTTCGTAATGAGCCGTCTGTTCTATTAGCTGTCGCCGCAGTGCGCGCCGATAAATCTGATTTTATTGCTGTAGTTGCATTACGGCTGTGCAAGTATAGATCAATGTGAGGGAGCTAGAGTGGCGGCATGCGGGAGCCGAGGGAACATTAGTAAAAATATTTTTTCTCAAGTGCCTCTTATCTCGGCTTGTGTTTTCTCTGAATTACGTATTATTTGTTTGGGAAAAGGGTCACTTCAATGAATTCATTGTTCGTCAATGCGCATTCACACATTTTCGCGCCTTAGGGGGAGATGGCTTTCCGTTGATAGCCGAATTTATGATGCTCATTATCTTTTCTATGGAGAAAGTTGGAAAAAATATGCGTTATTCGGACGTTATTGCGTAAGCTTCTAAATTGCATTATGTTCGACCCGCTAAGTACATAATGACTCTTTTTCACTTAAGTGTATAATTAACTAATTCTGCCAACTGCATAATGAACATTTCTACTAAAATTATTTTCTTTTCATTCTTATTGTTCATAATTCTCATGCGTACACATATTTTCTCGGCTGTTTATTCGCGAATTTTCGTTTAATTAAAACTTGCCGAATATTTTGACTAATGTTTATTTGAAGAAACATTTGTGTCTCGCCTCGTATATTTGAAAATTCAGTTATAATTGAAATGTTATTTTAACTTTTAATTTAATTTGTACATTTAATAATTAATGAAAAGGAGCGAATAAAGGCTCAACTGTAATTTCAAGCGCTTTTATAAAAGTTTCTTCTCGAAACAGTGATGAAACTTCTACCCGTCTTACGCTGAATAGCTCAGCTATTCGCCGGCAAGAAAAGAAGTTATTTGTATGAAAAGTGTTTTTATTCACAGTAGCTTATAGGATCTGCGGTCGCTGAATTACTTTGGCCTGCAGCGTCGTTTTTTCCATCGATAGATTTATGACGCCCAATAACTTGCTTCTTCACAACTCCGATATTGTAAATTAATACACTCGATCCTCACAGTGAAAGCCATAACGCCGCAATTACAAGCTAATTACGCAAGTAATCACGTATTTGCATACACGATTACGAGGCGTTACATCTGTTTTTTTTTTACCATTAGCCACACGTCTTGAGTGTATGACTAACGCCAAGATTTTAACGTCTGCAGCCGCCGGAGAATTCCAACGGGCCTGAAAGCTTTTGTTTTCGAAAGGCCCGCGCGCTGCAGTTTCATATGGGGCTTTTAGCACGTTTTATAAGTTTCACATTACTTAAAAGCACTTTTATTTATGGACATTAAAAAAACGCATTACTCACCGCAGCGCGCCCCTGACCTATCGATAACAGGTGTTTTTTTTTCCCTCCCGCCTCTATATACCGGCTGGGTAATAGCGTAAGATTTATACCTCACTGGCGCGCTTTATCTTTTATATCGCGCACAAAGCGCGGGAATTCGAGCAGCCAGACTCGCGGGAGGGAAAGTCGAGACAAATGCAATTTAGGCTTTGTTATATAAACAGTGGGTGTATTGTATGCACGCGTCTGACCGGCCTGGATTATCTACTTCGGCTGGCATCGATGCGTTTGTGTTTCCGCGTTGTGGAGTTTTAGCGATTTCTTTGGAGGGTAAGCGGATCGAGTGTGTTTTTTTCTTTCTTCGGGATCGCTATGGGATTTTTTGTGCGGAACGGAGGGATGGGCCTTCTGAGAAGGCGCTACAATGGACTTGTGGGCATTTACTTTGGATAATGGAAATTAATAGTGTAATGGAGCTCGCTTCGCTGATTTTTCATTCTCGATGCGTATTGTGCTTGTATAAAAGGAAAATAGGAGATATTCTAGAAAAGTGGTGCCAATTTTCAGAGTAAGAAGGCTTTTTTATATATATTTTTTACGACGTGAAAGCGAAATCTGCATTGCTAAAACGTTCAATGCGCGAAAGTCGATGAGTATCCTTCTCAACTCTACGGTGGTTATACAGGGTCAGCTTAATATTTATGAACATATACGACGTGAGGGAATTTTCTTTTGTTACCCGCCCGATGACTAAGTGCCTGACGCTACGGCGCGGCCATCAAGATTAGTAAAAGACGATTCCGAGTATTTTGAAATTTTTTGCCGCGCGCATTACAAAAAGGTCGTTATACATTTTTCCCTGATCGATTCGGAGGTAGCAATGAGCTTTGACTCATATTAGTGATTCATTAGTGTGAAATTTTGACGGACTGTAATTATCAGTGACAGATGCCAAATGGGAATAGAACGGGATAGTTGTGGCTGAATAGAAAGCTGGCGAATGTTCTATTGTGCGTCAGGAGATTGAAAATGATAAAAATTATTCGGCCGATTTCAAAAGGCAGCGTCTTGAATTGTCTACTTTTTTTGATAGCGTGTGATGTATTTGTGAATAAATTACATTTTTTAGGGACGCGCCATGTGTCACCATCGCAGCATAATAAATTTCACTATTGAATGCATTTTTGCACGAAAAACACAACCGCAGGTAAAAATAACGTCGGACCTGAAAAAAGCCTAAAACCCAGGCACAAAAGGCAGAAATTATTAAAGAAAAAAAATTATTCCAAAGATTAGCATAAAATTACACGGTCAACAGCGGCGAACCGGACATCCGTCTTCGTCCAACCCACAATCGGCCCGATGTCCAGATTATCGCTCTTTTCATACCTAGCCAAAGTTCAAATGTCTTTTTTTTCCTACTCACTCACTTCCGACCCCACGCGTACAGCCAACTCTCTCTCTCTAAAAATTGTACAAAGCACACATCAAGAAACACAATCGGCTGTCCGTTGAAAGAAGTTTCGCGGAGATGGTCGTTACACTTTCGACGTTCTTTCAGGCTGAGTCGAGCGGCCGGCGCGGCTAGCCGGCATTCAAACACCTACTTTTCAGTTACGACGTAACTGTGCATTGTTAATGAGCATTGTTAATGGAAATGCAGGCCTCTCTGTGCGTGACTGCAAGGAAAATATATCCCCCGCAGAAGCGAGCGGATAGCCAGGCTGTCCGAATGTTTTAGCGTCCGTGGGCGTAGACCGTGAATACAAATGCAAACAATGTGCAATATTTAAGAGTGTTTTCCACATACCGTAAGCCGGCCAGAGAGCTTATTAATCAAGTGTTTTTATCATCGAACTTTTAATGCCGAGCTGTTGCGGCAGGGGCTATTGTTTCGAATCAGGGCGGAGGTATTGTGATCGAGCGTTCTCTTTCCAAAAATTACTGTGTTTAAGTCCTCCGGGGAGCGATTAAGTTCTAATATCGTTTCGAAATTTTATTTCTTTTCTGTGCGCTAAGATGCTTTATGTAATGGAAATTGAATTGTGGGTTGTTATTGGCTTGAAAAATTTATTGTTTATGAAAGCGTTTCGATAATAGTTGCTGGAAATTACTAGAAATACAAGCAATTTGGTTAAAGCAATGTTTACTCGCAAAAATTCAATAAATTAATTTGTCAATCGACTGATTTCGTAACCTATTTAGAATGCTTTTTATAGAATATATAAATTGAAGTGGAATTTGAAATTCATATTTCAAATATGGATAAATATTTTGCATTGTTTGTAAGTTAAATTAGAACACTGAGCAATTATTAAAGTGCAAAAACAAAAGTCAAAAAGCATTTCATTGTAGGTCTTTTTTTTAAACAAAACAAAAACTTATTTTATTTTGTAAAAAAATTAAAGTTAAAGCAAGATGAATTAACGTCTGCAGTGTTAAGTTTAGAGTCTTTTTTTCTTTTGCATGCGGCAAAGAAAAAGCGTTCCCCCGCCCAATTGAGAAGTATAGTAATGGTCAGTTGTACTGAAGTAAAAGTTGCGGCCGAGTTCAGGTCGCTCAGTAAAGTAGTTATAATTATGTTGGTCCGTTTTAAGGTGCTCTAATTTTTTAGGAAAAACGTGAAAAAAAGGAGCTTGACAACTACTTTAACTGCGAGAGTTTCTTTTGCTATTTTTATTACTGAAAGTGTGAATTAAAACTTTCAACTTTTAATTAAGCACAAACGTCCTAACTTGATTTTTACTTTTCTAAAAATCTTGAAAACATTTAAAAACGCGGCTACTTTAATCAAGCAATTTTCTTTACTTTCTCTTTTAAATTTATAAGCAGACCAAGCGAAATGTATAAGATCCTAGCTCCAAAGCCAAAACTGTCCTATCATGAAAAACATCAGAAGAAAGCCTTTCAGCCAAAGGCAGCAATTAAAAATTCAAAAGCTCAATAGCTTTGAAAACGCAAATGAAAAAATCGGCCCAATAAACAAAAGTACAAAGCTTCCTACTCTCGAGAGCTCATTTTACGGTACGTCGGGCTGTCGCTCGCGCCATATGCGCGATTAATCCATCTGAATGCTCTGCACTTGATACTTGAATGAACTGCGCGGGCGCGCGCGGGACAAAAAGCCCGCTGGACGGACGTTGTGTGCGTGACGGTGCCACGCGCGTTCATAGAAACTCATTCGGACGTACGGATCGTTAAGATTTTGCTTCCTCTCTGTGCTATACCTACTTGCGTGCTAAGACGGACAGCTGGTCCTTATTGCAGGCAGCCATTGTACGGCCACTCGTCCCGACGGACGCACCGTCATTAATTTATTTTGCACCGCTGCACCTGCGCTGAATTTCCTTTCCTCTTATAATTTTAATCTTGCCATTGTGTGCTTTAGCTTCTGCGTTTGCTCGGCAGGCGGAATCGTGTGTGGTTTCAGGTTGGTAGGTTTCTAGATTAACGGTTGAGCGGATGCTTGCCGATCGGGTTTGGAGGTGCTCGATCGGTAAGGTACAGAGTTACCGATTTTGAAGGGATCTTTAATTTTGTTGCGGGCGGGGTTTTGCGGTCGGTTTGTAAACAAATCGTTAATGAGGCATTGTCTTCTTTCAGCTTATTGATATTCTCTCTGTGTCAATAAAATTTGCATATTCATTTCTATATACCGATCTCGGAAATATAATCATCGTTATTAATGAAGGAGGTAAGGTCAGTGCCGTTGATTGATCGGTAAAACTGTTTACCGATCGTCCAACTTTTGTTTTTATCGTTATGCAAATATTTCAATAAAAGTTCTTAATTAACAATATCAATCAAAGTAGCCGTGATAAGTTTTATTTTTCTCAAGACTAATCAAGCAATTTTCACTGCCGAGCTAACATGCACATGTGCAATTTACATGGAAATGAAAGGATAGGGATCTGTGAATAATAACCAGCAATAAATACACGGATTTATGTTTTTGCTTTTAATCGCTTTATTCTCGTCGATTCGATAACTTATTAAGTATATGTATATACTATATATCTGAACATAGAAAACAACTTGACTACGCGCGCGAGAGAATCGCGGGGAAAAAAAAATAACGAATACACAAAATCGCTTATAAAGTAAAGTTGCAATAATTTATGGAGAATCACTAAAGCTAATAATACAATCTGGAAATGACATCACATTGAACGAAGCTATGCACAAGCGAGGGTATAAACAATTATTATACCCGTGTACATGGCTTGACTCAGCGCACGTCTATATCCATTACAAGCGCGGTATTTTTCTATCAATATGACATACGAGAAAGTTTGAATTGACATTTTTTTCTTTTCTCTTTTCGCACTTGGCGAAACGTCGCAACCGCAAAAGCGGCGAAAATTCGTGTTCTTTTATGTGTTTATATAATAATTCGTCGATTGAAGCTGCACTTTCAAAGCATTGATTTTTTTAAAACTTCCTTTTCTTCGCTGAATCGTTTTAATCCAACCTTCCAAACATTTAACTTTTATATATTTAAAACGTCCTTTCAAAACTTTATAAAACTTGGTGCGTTCCTACATGAAAATGCTTTGAAAGTGCTCGCACTTGATTTCCACGTGAAAAGGGTTCGGCAAAAATGTATTTCCACCACGCAACAACTTAGCGTGAAAGCAACATTAGTCGAACGAAACTCGAATTTCCCAAAAAATTTCAACGAAAACGAACTTACGAATTTCACCGCGCAATTTTATCACAAGACTCCCAAAAAAAAGGCATGGCGCGCTCGATGAAGCGGAACCGCATTACAATGATTACAAAGAAAGAAAGTCGCTGCGCTATTTACAATGATCCATGATATTTACAAGAGAACGCGTATATTACAAGAGTAGAGCGCCGGCTGAAAATTCCGGCTCGCTAGATGCGCAAAAAAAGCAGCCGCGCGTATAAATAAATAAAGATTAAAGAGTATAATAGTGGCGAGGGGAGGAATGCTTTGGCCGGCCGATGAGCACGAGATTGAATTGAGAATGAGCCTCTCTTTCTCCTAAGAGAGAAAACTTTCACGTGAGAGAGTTGCACTCGACGCGCGCGCGTATATACATATATATATATATATATACGCGCTCGCTCGCGCGTCCATCAGTATGCCGTCGTCGTGGTCCGTCATCCATTTCTCTCTCTCGGCGCGCCCGCCGATACGGCCCATTGTCTTTCTTCCTCCGTGAAAGTTTTTTTTCTCCTCCCTCGCCGGCGAGCTCGATCGATCGAGCCTTTATTCCTCTGCGGACGTGGAAAAACGCTCGATCCCTGCTCTCTCCGCCAGCGCCCCAGTCGATTCAGTCTTTGCTCCAAGAGTGGATATTGTGTATCCCGCAGCTCGCCTCGCTCAGTAGAATCTCTCGCGGACGAGGAGGTTGTTGGGCCGCTGGGCCACGCGGGCGTAGAATCTGGCCGGCGCGCTCATCAGCCGGAAGAAGTTGGCGGAGCGCAGGCTCTTCCTGGGGGGTAGCATCTCCCTCGGGGGCTCGGATATTTTTCCGTTCTGGAGCTCGCTGGCTAGTGCGGCGATGTTGGCCGGGGCGGAGGGGGACTTTTTGCTGGCCTCGAGCTCTTTGATGGAGGGCAGACGGTCGTTGTAGCGGATGTCCTCGATGTCCTCGTCTTTAGGTAGAGGGCGCTGGGCGTCGCTGGGTACGGGACGGCCGTCGGGGTAGACTCGGATCACCATCGGGCCCATGAGGTAGGGTCCGGTGTGTTCTGATGGGTGGGCGTAGTCGTAGTTGGCGGCGGATTCCTGGGGAAGTTCGTTGTCACCGACAGCTGAAATTGAAAAAGATGCTTCGTTAGCTATGCTGTGTATAGGGGCTTGAGGCCTTAAGGTTTTAAGGGGGTGGTATAATGATGATCGGATGAGTATTTTGATCGAAGGTTCGTCGGGACGTCACGACCGAACGGAGATTTGTCGAATAAGCGGAGTATGAGAATTTAATTGTCCACGCGCCGGGGCTATAACGGTGACAGCGCGCCTTACGAATTAAAAACGGCCGAGCCGGCAAATTGGAACGACGACTAGGCGGCCGATTAACCTTGAAACGCTCCCATCGGCCGCCCATGACTGCGCATTGTTTTTTTCACCTACAAAATCTCTCCCTCCCTTTCTCGACACGAAAAAAAAAAGATGCAAGTCAACGAGCAGCCAGCGATAAGGCATCTATCTCCGTGATTAACGATACACGAATACCCCGGCGCGTGCATGCATCGATCCTCAATCACCAGCCGAGGTAAAAAAAAAACGCATTCCCGAGAATCTACACAGCAAGGGCTCATGCAGGCAGCCCACAAAAAGCGCGCTTTGACGCGCCGAACAATGGGGGCTCCGTCGATCGGTTGACGGCTCTGCGCACAATGCCCGTCCGTCAGGGTCCTTCGACTTATGCTAATGCGAGACGAGCGCGCGCGTATCGATCGCGATCCATTCTTCCTACTTCCGACAGCTATGGGGGCATACCCGCCGAGGTCAGAGTTGTGTGCGTATA
This sequence comes from Eupelmus urozonus, assembly GCA_900480035.1. Taxonomy (NCBI): domain Eukaryota; kingdom Metazoa; phylum Arthropoda; class Insecta; order Hymenoptera; family Eupelmidae; genus Eupelmus; species Eupelmus urozonus. The sequence goes on along the minus strand of UELX01002574.1, from coordinate 13,662 downwards.
TTTTCCCATGGTTATGATAGGTCCTTTTCGCGTTTCCTGGATCGGTTCCAAGGAGCGATTTTAAACGGGGAGCGATTAGAGGTTATGTAGGCCAAGGCGCGGGGATTTAAACGGTGTCTTTTTCTCTTCCTTAATGCGTCCGAGTATCGATTTCCGCTATGCGAGACTGTACGTAGGTGTAAGGCTGGGTTGGCAATAAGATGAGTTAATTGACGGCCGCGCGTGAGACGAGTTAACGATTGTTTTCCGATGAGCAATGCCTCGTGATTTTTTTCCCTCTTTCAAATCGATCCTCCGAAGGATGCTTAATGATCCGATCACGGCCGGGCTTTTAGCGAGTCTGAAATTTCGTGTAATTACACGCCGGCGCTCTTCCAGTTCAGCGAAGGACCGAGACGTTCCTTTTTATTTCCCCCTTCTCGGGTGTATCATAAAGAGTTATTTATCAAACAAAAAGCTTTGTATTTCCGGCAGACTTGAATAAACGAAGCGCATTACCTTCCCCCCTTAAGTACGACTGCGGAACGCGAGGGTCGCGTTCTTTCTAAAATAAATTAATGACCGCGCGAGTATCGTCCCAGCCTCTTTTGTCTCTCCCTGCGCAAACGCGACGGCCGCCGCCGCGAGCTTAAAAATCGAACAATGAGCGGCCCTGGCAAAGAAAGCCTAACTGCTTATCATAATGAGGGGGGCGACGCGGCCAAGGCGGAGGTATATAAGAAGCGAGGAGAAAAAAAAATAAACAAAGAGGTCAGAGAGGAGCTAATGCTCGCAAAGCCTCCGCGACCGCACAAAGGCGGGCTCTCGGTTTTTATATCCGCGAAAAATATCGCGGTCCTCTCCCTCTCTCCTGCACCGAGAGCACAGGGAGTGAGAGAGAGAAGTCGGCGCTCGCGGAGAAAATGTGAAAGCTGAGTTGCTGCTCCATTCTTCGTTCCCAGAAGAGCTCGCGGGGCGACGAGAAAAGAAAACAGAAAAGTGACCTCGATCCGCGGAAACGTTCGATCCTCTCTCTCGTTCTCGAAGGAAAAGCTGCAGCGAGAAATGCTCCGCTCCGGGTATATACACACTCGACCCCGCGCGAGTATATACCCAGCTTCGCCGTTTTTTTCTTCTTTTATACTACTCCGACCGAGAGCGCGCGAGCTGCACTTGTAGCTACGGTATATATATATGGGAGATTTCGATCGAGAGCCAGAGATTCTCGCGCCGATTCGCCAGAAGCCGGAAGCTAAACGCGACTTTATTTTTTGCTTTTCCTCTTCTAGGACAGAGAAAGATTGTTCGCCGCGATATATAGATCCGATTGAGTCTCGCCGATCGCCGATATAAAGCGGCGCTCTTTGGGACGCTCCTCTTTAAAAGCGCGCTGGAAATAAGCGGCTCGTTAGGGCTGGGGAGACGACATCCTTGCTGGGGGAGATCGGGACACTCGATATTTTCGAGTGTAATTGCGGCGCTCGTTCGATTTAGCATCGGGCGTCCGCGAAATTTTTGAATAATTGCGAAAAGTAAGAAAAAGCGTGTCCGACAGCCGCGCTCTTCAATTCTAATTATCGGGCGCGGGTTTTTTAAAATTAGAAAGCTTCCCGAGAGGTATCCGCATAGCTGGGCTCGCTCGGCTATACATGCTTACACGTAGGAAAAACTTTTCTCCGCTATCCGGTATAATGCGTGATTTAATCCGATCGATAAGCCCGCTCGAGAGTTTCCCTACGAAATTTCAGCCGGATAATCGCTCACTCTCTAACGAGAGCGCGAGCCGCTCGAATTAGAAAAGCCAGAAATTCTGGAGTGGCTCCGGCTAGAGATGAGGCTGATATTTACCTAGCGGATCGGCGTCGGTGGTGTGGAAGGAGTGCTGACCGAGCCGCGAGGCCGTCTGCCTGTTATTGCCGACCATGGCACGCCAGACTGGAAATAAAAAAGAAGCGGAAAATCCGCGTTTAATTAGGGAACATTTAACGCAGCGCGCCAGCGCATCTCTCTTATATGGCTAGGATTTCTCTTTTGCTCGCGGCTACGTATATACATATATACTCTAATCCGTAAACGCGTGCTTCGCTAGCGATTCCGATCTGAGTATTAAGCGCTGTTTTTTCTTTTCAGCGAGCTTTTTTTTTTCGAAAGTGCTACCGTCTGCAGGATGTACGCGGCTGCTTTTCGACGATTTGCATTCTGTTCCAGCGATAAAAACAATCGCGGCAGTTTCGTTAAGTTCAGACTGAAAATCATTGCCGGTGTAATATGCGGTTAAAGCGATAAGTTCAACAAATTACCGAGGCGTGACATTATCAAGCCGAATCGCGTGCCCGCCTCTCTACAAGTGGATAAGCCGCGCGATCCCCGCAATTAAAGATCCATTAAGAAAAATTCTGCGTAAAGCAGCGATAATAATCAAGCTATAATAACAGCACCGATCGCTCTACACCGCGTACATATATATACAATTCCAGGAGAAATCGATTCTTGTCAAAAGAGAAAACCTAATGAGTATCCGCTCGCGATACTCGGAACTACACACAGGTGCATTACACTTACTGATATCTTTAGCTCCGCGCTGGTAGGGATCCATTTCGTCTAATTTATCATCGTCTAAATTGGCCAGGTTTTTCAGTCCGGTGACTAAAAGGTTCTTGTTGCAGTCGGGCGATGTGGACTCGGAGCAGTACTGAGCTACTTCTTGGCTGAAGATGCGGTACAGGTGACTCATCTGGAATCAATGGATATAAAAGAGTGATTAGGCATCTTTCATGAGGCATTGTGAATTTTAAATTGTGGATGGATAGAGGAGAACGGTTAAATGCGGGAATTCCATTCCCGTGAATTAATCCGCGGACCGTTTCCATTGCGTCACTATATGCGTTTTTTTCATTGCTCAGAGCTGTACAGAAATAGAAATAATTTATTGTATTTACTTTGGCGGCAGCCTCGCGGACGTCCTACAAAACTTTAACGAGCGCGATTGTCTCTGAAAAATTCCAGCTCGCCGAGTCACAGCGAGGATAAACGACTCATCCAGCCTAATTAAAAACCTATGTAACCCTCGTTTAACATACATCCCGATATCGGCAATTTTCAGGCCATTTCACAACGAAACATCTCCAAATAAGAAACAATTATTGTATAACAGGCAAACGACATCGCAACGCGTTTATACACATCCTCGCGTGCGCGCAAAAAAAGACGTAACGCGCGGGCGGCGAATTTTGAAACGTTAGCGCGCGCGCGACGTGCCGATCGTCGGATGACGAAAATTGAGATAAAGTAAAAAGCGAAGACGCGCGCCGGCAAGCCAAGGAAGAAGAAACTACCTCGCCGCAAAGAACCACAGGCGGTTAGTTAACGCGCTAGAACATTCCGGGCGCGTTTGGTGAAACTTCGCGATTTGTTAAGCGTGCAATCGTGCAACGAGTATGCGCGTCGCGTAGCCTGCTGTCTCTCCCCCCTCGTCGCTGCCCCAGCGATTCGTCACGTAGCCGAGCAAAAACAATATTGCAGCGCGCTCGGGACTGCAGGCTCATCTTCTCTTTTTTTTTTCGCAACCGATTTTTCGTGTCACATTACAGCGGCTTCGAGAGGGAACGGGCAGAAGAAAGCGTCGTTAGCGCTCGCGCGAGAGGATACTAATAGCGGGCCGTTTAGCGCGTTCCGTAACGCCGGCTTGTATAAATTGTTTGCCCGGCGATGTATTTGCTTTTTTTTTCGTAATATACGCCGCTATTCTGTCTCCGGCGATCTGATGAATTTTTTCCTTTTAATTACGCGCGTTTAACAACGAGCGGACAGCTCGCTGGGCTGGAAAGCCCCGTGCGTAAAATCTACAGAGACGATCTCGACGCGCGCGCGCGCAAAAACGCGTGTAGGGTTAAAAAGGGACAAATCGCTTGCACAATGCGCAGCGCGACCCAGATACATATTCGGCCAGATCGAGCGCTCGCGATTATCCATATTTCCCCCCGGCGAGCTTGCGCTCCGTCCTTCCAGGCTCGCGCCTATCGGGAGAAAGCAATCGCATTCAAAGAGCGGATGAGGCGTAATTAGCGCGGAAAGCCAGTCCCCCGCGCGCGCGCGTATTTTTTTCTCTCCCGCGATGCTTTCGAAACGCGACACTTGCGGCTTTGCATGCTACAAATTGAGCGCGATACGGCTAATTTATTCGAGCGCGATGTGGCGCGCGAGATGAATAACGCTTAATTTTCTCGAAACCGGACGAGTTCCGGGGGGGCGATTCTTTACTTGGAAAGGCTGAGAGCCGGCAGCGCGAGGCTGGTAATTATAAAAGGAGACCGATGATCTAGAAACGGCCGGGGAGAGAACGGCTTTGAGAACCGGAGTAGCGCGGGATCGTTAGCCGCGTAGCCCAAGGGCTAGAGAGTGTGTGTATGTGTATACGCGCCGATCTCGTTCTTGAACTTCGAGCGCCTTTTGGAGCAAGGTCCGAGCCTTGCGAGTTTGCTGCTTTTTTTAGCGGAACGATTAATCTGGGTATACGTGAGCTTTGCAACCGGCTGATTCATGAGTTTCGTCGAGGTAAGCGGAATCGAGTGCACGGACGTGTATTGGTAGGCGAGAGTTAAAATGCTTCTCGGCAATTAATCAGTGCCAGGCGAATTGCTCGAATAAAACTAATTGAAAAAACAAGCCGGACTACATCCCGTAAACTGCCATTCTAAAAGCTCGCGTCCTCAGGAAACTTATGTTTCGAAATTAGATCGGCGCGCAAGAAGCATCCTCTCGGCAGGAGAGCCGCAAGCTAAAAGGCCGGAGAGGTCGGAAATAGATTTTCCCCGATGCAAAGGGAAAGATAAAAGACGTTCTCTCTGCGCCTCACCTTCTCCTCTCTCGTGAGGAACTCCCACATGGGAATGGCGGAGCCGCAAGCACGTGCGACGCATCCCACGAGCAGCACGGCTGCAAGCGCCAGCGTCAGGCTGCCTCTCTGCGTCATCTTGTCAATTCTATTGTCCCCTTCTCGCTCCTTTGGCGGAATCCAAAAATCTTCTGTACAAGAGAGCGCGGGAAACGAGGGCGCGCGTCTCTCTCTCTCTCTCTTTTTGCTTCACTGATCACAAAAGTCTCTCGCTCGTGCAAGAAAAAAAAGTAAAAGCGTCCTTGTTTCGGATACTCTCCTTTCCTTGTATATATGTATGCGGCACAAGACACTGCTGCTTCTCAAACACCGATTTACAGTTATGTAGATCGCGGACGTTTCTTTATCTCCTCTGTGTATATACGAGTATACAAAGCTGAGCTAGCTCTCTCTCTCGAGATCGGTATATGTATATGCTTTTCTCGTGAGCTGTTCGGCTATCGGTTCTCGAAAGTCAACTGAGCACCGGCACGCACGCCGTTCGTTTTATGTCCGCGCGCGGATGAGAGCCTGCCGATCTCTCCCCACCGCGCCGATCCCGCGTTCGGCTCTTCCCTACTCCATTCTCCAAAAGATCCACTCTCCGCAGAGTGCGTGTGTAGCCGAGCTCGCGCGCAGGCGGCTTGTTTACGCTCGCGAGCGGCTTACCGATTTTTTCCCCGGGGGTGGGAAAAATAGGCGCGAGCGTGATTTAGAATCGGTTTTCCCCGCGCGCTTGACGTACCGGCGCGTCGCTGATTTATTGCCGAGATCGGTAAGGATCGCTTCGAGGGGTTATGTATATATGTGGAAGGTGCAAAAACGCTTTTGTGATGCTGCTGAATAATGGACGCGTGAGTCGAGGCTATTTTTACAATTTTCGCGCATCGGCAGGGAATGCCGGACAGGTGAAATTGTAATGACGATAGTGGAGCGATACCGTTAATTAAGTGGAATCTGGCTGAAACGAAAGTTGAGAGGCGTAGGACTGAGGCGTTTATTAGACGCTTTGAGCGATTTATAGGTCAGAAGTGTATATGCACGGCGGAGATTGACGCGCGCAGACTTTTTTGCGCCACCTCTAAATATAGTACTTTCTCTGGGTTTTATTGTTAGTTATTGGCAAAGTGTAATAGACCTACTTTTGCATTCGCTACGCCAAGTACGGAGAAAGGCAATAAAACAAAAATTTTTTATATATAATATTGGGTTTGCGTGCATATTTTTATAAAAATATTTGCGACGGTGATGTTTTTACGATCCTGGGAATACAAATTTTTTCAAGAACGAGACATTTTTACAAGAAGAAAGGAGATCTGAAAATACATGCTTTTAAAGAAATAATTTTTCAAAATAATAAGTTGGGTATTATAATAAATTACTCTGCGCTTTCTTAATTCCTTCTTTGTCTGTTATTAATTGAAAATAATAAATTTTTAAATTGTCTGACACATTCGCATGCTTTTATCGACTCATTGTTTTTAATTAATAAAAAAGTATACGTGACATTTTCAATATTTATTATCCGCAAAAAGCGCGATTAAAAATGTGAGAAACTTCGCATGCACATTTTCTTCTCGTTTTATTACAATACGTTTTATTACAATAGGTAAAAATACCTTTCCTCCTGAATAAAATTTAATAATATACTTGTCTATATAAAACAGCTTGTTTATGTTTTTCAGAGCTCGAGCAAAAAAAGACATTAGAGAAGAAAAGGTAAAAATAGCAAGGAAACTGTCGGTCAAATCCTAGTTGTTTAAAAATTTTTTGCTCAAAGGCGCCGAGGAAACAATTAATTTTTTACATAAACAAGATTTTCTACACTCGCAATCAACTCCGTCATATGATATTTTCGAATCAGAAGCAATTAATATAAAAATATTCTCAAACGAGACAACTTTTACGAAGAGCCGAATCAAGTTTAATCTTTGCTACTTTCTTTTTCAGAAAACGAGGAAAAAAGAAATTTTCGTCGCCCTTTTTTCCTTGTCATTATATAAAAATATTGAGTCACAATTAGCACTCTCATTAAAGGTGGCAAAAGCTTTACTATCCTTCCCCCCCATCCGCGACAATCCGATGACTTAAACACCATGACTAATAATACTTTCTTCATAATGATTACCCTATGACGTTTTTAAAAAGTTATTCACGTCGAAAAAAACTGCTCAGCTATGCGCGCGCACCGCAAAACAGCAGTATTTTTCTATAAGATGTCAAGCCGCAGCCAATATTTGTCAACACAGCCGCGTAAATCTCTACTACCTACGGGTTAACACACGAAAATATGCCACGAGTCGGTCTCTCGCTCATTTCAATAAAAAAACACATAGTCCAGTTGCGGACTCTGCATCCTCCCGCCGAAATATTGTAAACACTACGCGTCAAACGCCATCGGAACAGACCTATAATCCGGCAGAGGTCAAGCGCCGGCGTTCGCCATTAACCGAAAACCAGTAGGAAAAATATTTTTTACACACATGTGCGTCTCGGTCCACGTGGAAGAAAAAGGAAGTATAAGGCCTTATTAATCCAGGAAACCAATTTTTTTTTTTTTTTGTAAACACCGCGGCGACAGACGGCGCGCCATGTTTACGAAGAACCGGAGAATTCGTCGGATATCCAAGGATGGCCATGACGTAGGTCAGGCCTTCCAATTTCTCGTTTTTACGGCCAATTAATATAATATCGGAGATGCGCGCCTCACGTGTCTCTCCCCCCGTCCGGCTTTCCAGACTTTCGGAACTGCGGAGTTGAGAAATTTATGTAATTAGCTCCGGGACGAGCGTCCTTATGAAGGACGACGCGCGTTTTACGTTTAGTAGGTTTGTTTAGTAGGCGGATACGGTCAGACAATGATGACAGGTCCGCAGGTATATACACAACAGGTCGAATAGTTAATGAGGTCGAAGTGGTGCATCATCGGTATAATCCGGTTCTTTTGCGTTTCAGATTGTCGGTTTTAGGGAAGCTTCGGATCGGATCGATCGCGACGCGATTTTGGCGAGGGAGAAGAGAGCAAAAAGCGTATAATTTTTGTTTAACGACGTTTTGTTTTGCATTTATGGCCGTTGAGGAATTCGAAATAAACAGATCGTAAACGAGTAGGAGGCGCGATTTTTTGTTCGCCGGGAGAGTTGATTATATGCGACGCTGATGAAACCTTTTTTGCAACATATGTACAATATCTGAGGAATATTATCTGGAATACATTAATTTTTTTTTGGCTGCATTTTATAGCGGATTGTTAGTGTACATCGTAAATTAAAAGGTCGTGTACCTCTTTGCGATGGAAAAGCTATTGGTGTATTTATTTACTGCAATTTTTTCGAGGTCAACGTTCTTGGAATGTATTAGAGCTAATTTGATCGGAATCTGAAATACTGTACGGACTTAACCGTTCGAAGAGTATAAAACCATATTTTGCGTAGATGAAATTAAAACTGTAAAAGCGTTTATTTCGAAATAGGACTCGCTGCACCCATCGCAATAATTATTGAAATTTTAATGAATATTCCAAGTCTTGTGAATGTTTATTGATAAAGCGTGCTTTTTTCATCTGCAACTTGGACTTCAAAATATATAATAAAATTAAATAAACTGAAACTCGATTTTCAAGTTTAAAAATTACAATACTTTTGGCTTATTTATTTTTACGATCCTTGTTTATAATTCCTCATTTAAGAGCTGCCATCGTATAAGGTAACAAAAGATTCCATTCCCGGTTTCCGATGATTGATACCAAATCGTTATCCATTATATATACTTATATCGTATAAAAGGCACTTTAGAACTTGAGCCGTTCTTTTCAAGAACTAAAGGTACATGACCTTTTCAAGTCCCGCGGGAAAATTGTATGGAATCTAATACTTCAATTTTCAAATTACGAGGATAATAGGAGTCCATTGATAGTTTATAGATTCAATCAGTTGATAAAAGAAGCTTTCTTAAGTTTATTGTGTAAAATTTTATGCTCGAATCGATTTTTTTTATTCTATGTGAATTGCTATTATGTTTTTGTAGAAATTATTTGTCGCTATTATTCAGTCAGAGGTAGGGTATAGAAAATGATGCATGAATATTAACTTTTAATTGATGTTATTAATTTTAAATATACTGTTTAATCAAAATTTTCAAATCCATTTTAATAAAAAAAAAAACGTTAGGTTTTATCCATATTCTATAATAATATACGGTCTTACCATACTTGGCTTACTCTACTTACAGTAGTCATAAAGCTCGGATCGATTATTGAAAAACGATTTAAATTTTTTAAACTATAATCTTCCGAAGATAAAAGAATTTATATTTAATACGAATTTCAACGAGCGATATTCCAATATCGATGCAGATTTAACAACCAGCTAATCGCTAAGTAATCCTCCATCGCTTTTACGTCAAACGTAAGAATTAAAGATCACATCCGGCATACATCGATGATTCCTCCCCAAAACTGAATCATCCTCCCAAATCTACTTCTGATCAGCCTCCTAATCAGAGTCCAAATGCTAATCAATCCCACATCGTGCGTACGACAGCGCTAATTACTTCTGGCGAATCTCGCCCGGTCATCCTCTCCAATTCCGAAAAATCAAGCTGTTTACCCGAATCCACGAAAAAATCACGGATTCCGGGATGATTCGACGACTATTACTAAACGGGCCGTCGCGCGGCGAAATCGAAGCGAGTCCGGTCATCGCAAACAAGCCGGCATATCACGAAATTTCGTCGGCGCCGATCTGGCACCGATTTGCGTCATCAGCGCGCCGAATTTTTGCATTCCTACAGCTCTCCTCGCGCTTGCCCAACAGCTCGCCTCTATCCCCCCTCATTAAGGCGCTCACACGTATTCACACACACACACGTACGGCGTCCGAAAACGAGATTAGCCCCGCTGCGCGAGAGAAAAGGACGGTGTGTGGAAAAAAAGGAAGGTGAAGCTCGGAACCGGCTCTCCTCCGGCAGCGAATTACGTCGAACGGAACGCGGAATTCCATCGCCCCGGGCAGGGCAATGACTGTGCCGCGGGGCTATACACGCCGGCGCGGCGTTATACTGGCGCTCTCGAGCGCGACCGCAGCGCATTTCCCGTTCCCCTCTCTCTCTCGCTGGCTATATACAGTGTATATGTAGCGGGGGGCCCCGACGACGACTTCCGGCGCGCGCGTCACGTCCTCCGGATCTCGGGCGCTTTATCCTCCGGGCCGGCCTTTAATTGGGTCGCCATGTTTTTTCGGAGAGCTGCGGCTGGCTGGGCTGCAGGCGCTCGTTCGTTTGTTTGTTGATTCGTTTTTGCTTCACTGGAGCAGGGAGAAGATTTAATTTCGACTCTTTTATCCGAGGCCCGTTCGAGGGATGTTCCTTTCCTTTCTTCTTTCTCTCTACTCTCGCTCGGCGCGAGTACCTAGTAGCGACTGGCGCTCGGCTTCGTTTTTTTATTTAAGAAGATTGCACTCGGCGCTCTCTCGCGCTTTTAATTGAATTGCTCGCCGAGAGCTCAACTCCCGTATCTTGTTTCCAGAGACACTTCTCCGATCATTTCGTAAGCTCGTCATTTGCGAAGCTACATTGTGGCGAGGGTGGCTTCTTTTTTTTTTAATTGTTTTTCTAAATAGAGCAAAGTGTTCGGGGAATTAAAAGAATTCTTTAGTGGATAATCGCTTTAAGCTCTTGGCCGAAGGGTTTTTGTGTGTGATTTTTTGAATTTAATTGGTTTGCGTGTTTCTTTTAATTGGATACGCTGAGAATTTCTGGATTTGGTGCGCGCTGAATTTATATTAATAATTATGTTAATTAGGACCAGTTGTTGCCAAATTGAATTTTCGGAAATCTTTAATTGTATATATTTTAAACGTTTATTTGTACTAGCAATTTTTTAATGTTAATATTTATTTATAAAGGAATTTTACCGCTTGTTTATAAAAAAAATAATTATTGACGTATGATGTTTAAAAATAACGTATTGAATTCTTAAATTCCATTAGCGGTTATTGGTTTTTTATCAGCTATTAATCTCTTTTTAAACAAAATTATTCAAATAATTTAATATTATATTTATAAAAAATACGTAGTACTCATAAACAATAAAAAATATTGTTTATTTATTTATTAATATATTAACAAACATATCTGATAAATCACGCTTGTATTTTTAATCAACTTGATAAGCTAAAGTCGCAATTATAATTTTAATACCAACTCACGCATGTTTTCATATGCAAGATGAGGTTAAAGCATGTAATTTTAATATTTTATGCTAATACAATATTTCAACTTCCAAAAAAATTGACACGTGTCTATCAGTTCAAATGTTATTAAACCTTCACAACCTTACCCAAATCGCATCATTATAATAGCAGTCAGATAGCACTGAAATTTCAAGTTTTTATTTCTGTATTAAATAACACATATATTGTTATTACATTCGATTCTCCACTATGTTATGCAAATTTAGAAAAGACTTGATACTATGCAATCGCACATAATACATTTACAGGCGCAAATAGCTCGAAAGTATTTCATACCCCATGAAAAGGCAGTAGGCGAAAAAATTGATATTATTAAGTAATTATTCCTACTTCTCGCTCTTTCTAATGGCCTCTGCGTTACCCTCACCGCGTTGCGCAATCCACAATTACCTCAGCCCATAACTATGATTACGTTTTTCAATAAAATATTCAATACACCGGCTCGCTTGCGGCGTTGCATCACTGCATCCCTCGAAAAAAAGCCTCTTTATCTTTCCCACGGAGAGAGAGAGCAATAGATTCAATTGTCCCTAATAACACATCGAGCGCGCCCGTAAAGCTCTCGCAACGGCCATCTTTTTAAAAAGTACCGACAATTAAAAAGGCCAACGCAGTCGGCGAGTTTTCGCGAGAAAAAAACTCTCCGCTTTTTAGTTTCGCTCCACTTTTTCATGCGCCATTAAAGAAGACATTTCGCGGCGTATATATCCGAGCGCGCGCGCATATAGTTGCCTCGTAAAAGCACGAAACGAGAGTTCGCGAGTTGCGAGCGTATATATATAGCCTCCACGGATACACCGGGCTGCGATAACAATCGCGAGAATGAAGAATGTTTATTAAAGCGAATCACTGATCAAGCTATAAATTAAAGGGTAACAGCTGATACGACCTAGAGTTCTACGCGTATATATACGCACTTTCGAAGCTGAATAGGGAATCTCGGGGGAAGATCGCGAATGGAATTTCAGGAGTGATTAAGGAGCTGTGCGTGCGCTGAAGGCTTGTCTGTCGAGGATGCCGGGGAAATTATTCGACTTTCGGGCTGCTTCTCTCCTGGCCGTGTGGCTTTTGCAAGTGTGAATTTATTGTAAAAAGCAGAGGATTATGTGATTTGAGGAGATTGGAATTAGCGGGTGATGGATGTTATCAGAGTTGTGAGAGTCATTTATAATAAAGAGGGATTCTATTCTGTGAATTTGAGAAAAATAAATTTTAATTGAATTTACATAAATTATAATTGATTTTCATTAATATTTCCAGTATTTACGAAGCTCTTTTAAAATTTTATTATAAAATAAACTCCCCCACTCAAATTTGCCATATAATATGACGATGCATTTTAGCATTATTTTTTATTCAATAAACATTCTCAATGCGCAGCCGTAAAACCATTCAATCAAATATATTGCTCCGGTTTTTTTCCCATCCGCAAACAACCGCGGAGCATCTGCATTTTTAAATTAAAAAAAAAAACATCCTCTTTTAATATTGTACCAGCAACGTATATATAAAAATTCATCTATATTAAAGCTAAAATAAATAGCCGATCGAAGCTGTAAAAAGGGGCCGGGCAATAAAAAAGTATCTGTAAAAGACATAATAAAATCGCTCGTCTCCCCGCTCTCTCGGCTCGCTAATGATCGATTATAGCTATGAGAGCATGGAAATCCCGAGAGTCGCGCCAGACGCACAGAAGCGAATTAATTATCCTTTAATGGAGACGCTGGGACGTGACTGGAGCAATCCCCCCTCCTTTTCTCTCTCTCTCTCTTACCTCGAAACACACGTATACGTATTATAAATCGGCGAAGAGGAGCCAGCTCGCAGCCTCCAAAGGTCGTTCTCTCGATAAATCATCCGGCTGGAATGCCGTTTATTTAGATATCAGAGGAGATATTCCCGCTTCTTTTCGCGCGCGCGCGCGACACGCCGGCGTCGCGGTTTCGAGGGTGGAACTTTTTTCGCCTCCCGACTTTTTTTCTTATTTATCGTAGCGGGGATTGTTAAGCGCCTCGATTTCGGAAGGATTCGTTTATGCGTATACGTAATTGGAGAGGCGAGGCGAGAGACGGGCTAATTTGACGCTGAACGCTTGATAAATTTGCGGATCGGAAGAGAGAGAAGCGTCTAGGGGGATATATCGATTTTTCGAAAATTTATGTTTCTACGTGGCTTCGAAGGACGAGCCGCGTGATTTATGGAGGAAGGAGCTAGCAGAAGCGAGGGATGAGGGATTTGCGAAGCTATAGAGCTGGGAGGAAACTTCCTTCTTGAGAGTGCGCGGATACTTGTTTGCAGGTTGTAAACAAAATAAACTTCGAGAGGTGGTTGCTTCGTCGAGGAAAATGTCGTAAAAAGTGTTCAAAGGGATGTTGTTATTAATTTTATATTGTTAAATGCAATCTTATAATGTCTTTATTATTTCGATTGAGATTTAAATTTTATTCTTTATTAAGAAAAAATGTTATTATAAATGTATTTATATAAATATACACTGTTGAATTGTTTATTAAATTTGATGTATTTATACTGTAAATACAATTTCCAATTATATTAATT
>UELX01002573.1:0-29863 GCA_900480035.1 Eupelmus urozonus | reverse complement strand
AATTGTCAAGAATTAGACATCCACTAGCCTAGTTTTAGACGCTTGACCAATTTTAATGGTGAAGTTTCTACCAGGGTCTTAATGCAGCTTTATTTTTAGGAAATAATAATAATGGGATAGGAAATTGCACACTATCATCAATTGCATAACAATATCATTTGTATGATAAAAACTTTTTTAAAATTTTATATGATAATTGCATTGAAAACTTAAATTTAAATAGACTTCAATTTATACTTTAATTTATCAAATTATAATTTTAGATATAGCAATATTATATATTGTTTTAAAGATTGATATTGTCCATTACATCAATAAAAAACACTATTTACAAACGAAGTTAGTAACTTTATTTTTTATTTACAAGTACTCAATTTTTTTCATATAAATTACATTATCAAACAAGAAAATATAAATAAAAAGTTACAACGCAATTTAAGTTCTGAATTTTTTGAATAAAGGATGTTTATTCGCTGTTGACGATGACGCAGATTTTTTATATTCATAGTACACTGCATCGTCGGCTCCAGAAAGGGAAGCCATATTGCCTGCCTTGCGGAACATCTGAAAATAAAATAGTAATAAGTATTATTTCTTCAAATCATAATTAAATTTTAGACTCTGATGAGATGTTTGAAGAACATTTTATCCTTTCATAGAAATAGTATTAAAACTACCAATTAGAAAAGCACTTTTCCTCAATTTAAAATAAAAAGTCGGCAGATTTAAAAATGTCAGAAACAATAGATTTTTCTGAAAGTAAATTTTGGCGAGCTGGTGTACTGAATTTTTATTAAGATTTATTGTCGGCCTTTTTAAGGCAAATTATGCACTTTTTTAAAATTAATTCATAAATTTAATTAACAAGTTTTCTCCTAAACAAAAGTGATCGCATGCTATATCGCTAATTAATTTAAAATAACTATAGAACTTACCGGTCGGGGTCCTTCGCCAGGAATTCTTTCTTCGTCCGCGTCCATATCGCTAGCTGACAAGACCTGCTGCAGCAGTTGACCCTGTTCATCTCGTGTTTTGTACATCATATCTGGCTCCTGTAAGATCGTGCAAATAGACATTACACGAGGATGAACGTGAAAAATAAAATTTTCAATGTACACACAATCAATTATTCGTTAACTAATTTATAAATGCAAGAACTTTAATTTTTATACATCAATGAAGCAAGTATTACTCACATCGTCCATTCCTGCAAGCTTTGTAATGACTTTATATGCGTATCCTTGATTTACCAGGAAACGCTGTCTCCTTCTGGAATAATTCATTTCCATTGTGTCTTGTGACACTAAAGTGTAAAAGAATGCATTGTATTCTTCAGCAATCGCTCCTGCAAACACAATGTTTTTATTACCACTGTATTATGAGATATTATATATTTTTTAATTATCTTCAAGATTTCTACATCGTAAAATTTATATACCTTTTTTTGCTCTAAGAATTCGACCCAATCGCTGAGCTTCTTGTCTTCGCGATCCTCCATGCGACGAAATCTGAATTAGTACATTCGCTTCTGGCAAATCAAAAGACGTATCTGCCACTTTACTTACGAAAATTGTATTAACTTTCATGTTATATTTGAAATTTTGCAAAATTTGTATTCTTTCACTCTATAAATATAAAAAATAAAT
Organism: Eupelmus urozonus; assembly: GCA_900480035.1. Lineage (NCBI taxonomy): Eukaryota > Metazoa > Arthropoda > Insecta > Hymenoptera > Eupelmidae > Eupelmus > Eupelmus urozonus. The sequence continues at coordinate 28,217 of UELX01002573.1, read as the reverse complement.
AACGGATTAAAATTCCAGGAATTATTAAAATATTTTAATTTAAAAATGAAGATGCTATCTGCTTTTTTATCTCTTACATACCTGACTAGTAGGCCCATAAATATATGGTTTGTTCATTTTAATAGCATAATGTTTCAATGCAAATACATTATCTGAGAAAACAATAGTTTTGTCACCACGTCTTTCATGGTAACGAATTAGGAACTGGCAGGCGCGGAACTTATTTGGATTCATTACGTACAAAAGCTGAATAAAAAAATTTATTTATACTTTATGTAATGTTTATAAATTTGGATAAGTAATTTGTACCAAATGTCATACCAATTTTCTCGTCATTTTACAACTAAGATATTCTCTGTAAAATTCTGGGGTCATAGGGCACCAAACTTCAGCACATTGTACCCTGGCAATGAAACCTCTCTTTTGCAATTCTAACCAATTCGCTTCGTAAAGTTTTGGTCCAATCAAGAAATTAAGGTCAGCAATTTTGTCATCCTCTCTCAAAAGTGTAGCTGTTAAACCTAGCTTACAATGAGACTGAACAATTGTTAAAACTCTTCGGAACATTTTGGCAGGAATAGTATGTACCTCTGTTTGAAGTGAAAAGAAAATTACAGATAATACATTTCCTAAAGTTTGTTATAAATTATTTTTTATAATACTAATACGAAATAAATTTATTTATTACATAAAACTTTATTATTTTAATAATTATTATTTAAGATTTTTATACCATCTAAAACCATGATTCCCCATTCTTGTTCCTGAAGCCACTTCATAGTTTGTTCAGCTTCCCATGATCTTTTCTGAGTATGAGTAATCATTGAATATGTTGTAACTAGTATACCACAGCCCATAGGTTTATCTTTAGCTTCACTGGTGAATCGACAAATCATAGAATCATCAGCAGTTGACCACATTTTGAATTGTTGCTTCCATTGTTCAACCGAAACACCAGAATTACACAAAACTAAAGCTCTCTTTCTTACTGTACAACAAGCAGTTACTCCCACTAAACTTTTACCAGCACCTATTGAGATAATGTAATTTTTGTCAAAGAAATTGGAACAAGTATTTTTGCATATATATATTTTATGACTTTTCAAACAAATAACTTACCACAAGGTAATACTATAACGCCAGATCTTGCACGACCATTACCAAACATTTTACGTAAACTTTTTTCCTGATAAGGTCTTAATACTGTAGAAGGTTTCAAATCAATACTATAAACAATTTAAAAATTAACATAACATAATTAACAGAAATAATTTTTGAAAAATAAAATACTAACTTTATATCTGGATTTACAGTATCATTGCGAAAGTCATATTCAGCCAATAATGGATGTTCCAATTCAATACATCTTTTCTGAATGACTTCAATTTTTTCTTGATTGACTTCAAAGCTCACAGTTTTTAACTGAAGTTCTTCTTCATCTTCTTCTTCTTTATCTATTTTATCATAGTAATTTGTAATATCTTCAGGAACTGTAACTTCTTCAGTATTTGTTTGAGTTGTTGCACTGTCAGCTGGCAATGTAGTAGCTCCTGCAACTGCTGCCTGCGGTGCATTTGGTGCAGGTTTTGCTCCAAACTAATAACATTTTATGCAATTCATAGAAATTATCTTATTTTTAATTAATGAGCACAAATAAATAAAAATTTTAATCTAAATTAAAAACAAATGCTTACTTGTATTGCCTTGGTCTTGCCTAGAACAGTAGTAATAAGGCCATCCTGATCTTTGGTTTCATCTTCAATTTTTTTTCTTAATCTACATTCTTGAATAACAGGATCTTTTAATAACTTTTGTAAAACTTCTGGAAATGGTGATTCGATAAAATACTTGTTATGTTTCAAGACAAGTTTTACCTGTTTAAATTATATTTGATGTAAATCAATATTTACTTTTAATCATTATTTTAATTAATTTATGAAACTTACTTTTCCATACGATAAAGTACAAAGTTTAATAAAGTCTGCAATACCATTGGGAATGCTTGTTTTACTCAGTCTTTTTAAATATTCAATTATATCATGAGTCTGTAACCCAACACTGACGGCAGCATACAAAGAATAAGCTGTCAGCTTATACTAAAATTAAATAAATTTTAATCAACCTTAAATCTTTGTCAATGAAAAGTAGTTATTTACACTGGTAATACTAAGATTTGACTTACTTCGTGTATATGTTCTGGTCTACATACAGGTTCAGAAATTGCGATAAGAAAGTCATGGGCATGCTTATAAATTGGTGAAAAAGATTCTAAAAAGATATGTCCATTTGGGGCCTGAAAATTTATAATTTTTAATTTTAATTCAATAAATTAATTATACAAAAATTCCACAGAAACGGCTTAATTAATGATCTAGGTACACATACAACCCACAAAGGCCTTGACGTATTGTCAGGTTTCAGTATCATTTGCGAACGATAATCCTTGGCTCCAAATTCATCTTCAAGTGCTCCCTCATCTTGCTTCTCTACATCGTTTTTGGCTGCATCCGGGACACCGTCTGCTTCGTTTTCATTGGTGTCTTCATCAAGGTTGTAATCCGGATCATGATCTTCTTTTCTCTTCTTCCATTTTCCGCGATCTGCAAATAGAGTAATGAAATCCGATGCATACGTTATAAATCGATAAAAAATAACGAGAAATCAGATTTTTTATATTTATTAAACATTTATTTGCCTGCAACACAAACATTAAAGGTTAAATACCTGTATCTTTTTTGAAACGTTTCGGCGGTCCCATATTTTAATACTGGCTATTTATCGAGCAGCTTGAAAACATTAGATCTTAATTGCACTTTTCACGACGAAAATATTAGAATTATTTAAACAATCTCAAGAACTTAAATACTCGCGTTAGAAACTGACATATCCGAATGCAATTGGCGTACATACAGTATGCACTGTGCGGTTGCTGGATTGTTGTGGGTCTTTGCTCTGTGGGTAAATGCGAGAGCACCGGAGATCAGCTTGAAGGTAGGTGCAAATTTGAAGGACGCTCTGAACGTAACTGTATTTCTATGGGCGCTAGAATTCGAGTATAGCGCAAACACTGATATACGCTTAGACGAATTGTAAATATATGCACGTTCGTTTATGTATATTGTAAGACAACTATACATATATCTAGGAATAAATTATTGATTCCGCATTTCTCGTTTCTTGACTTCAATTTTTAACAAAATTACTTCAAACTTGATTTAAATCATTAATAAGGACATTGTCTTTGTGTCTCGGGTCGTAAAAATTTGAAAATGTATATCAACAATTAATTATTCTAAATAATCTCAGGGCCAATAAGTCAAGGATCGTTTTTTGTACTGTGTCTTCTTAATTCTAATGATATTTTTACTATAAATAGCGATTATTTTTATCGCCAGGCTGCAGGTGTATCTGATTGTAAGATCGAGCTTTCAAAGAAATAAATAATACAAAATCCGTTAATCGAAAGTAAAATGTTAAACATTTTTTTAATTGGAAACAAATGAGAATTTTTAGAGCAAAGGAATTTTTATTTTTTTTTTCTGCAATACTTAATCATTTGACTCGATCAAACAAATCTTTGTAAAATTTTAATTCATAATTAAAGAAAAATGATAAAAGAAATATTAATCATTAGAAAAATTCCTTTTTCTACATACTTATTAAATTTATATTCTTCCCCGATTATAGTACTTTCTATTTTCGCCGCCTAATGTAAATTCAACATTACTTCTGGCGCTAGCGTCGACCTTCCGTAAGGTGAATCTTATTGGCGCTAGTCGTTTTTACCAAAAATCTTAATTCTCTGCGTGTGGAGACTATGTATATATCCAGTTTCCCTGGTGCGTGTTGTCAGTCTCTTCGATGGCGCTTGGCGCAGTCAGTTAATTTTTGGTATTTGCCACAGAGAGTCAGCCAAGTAAAACGCAGTCTTATACAAACCTATACTCAGCTGAGAGGTTACAAAGTTTGGTAAGCTGTATGACGGAGTAAAGGCAAATGGTCGTCGTATTGTTTCTCAGCTTATAGTTATACGTTTATTATAACGTAGAAATTCATCCGTCGCATCGACGAAAGGAGATACATTTAATTTAAGAATTAATCATGTCTATGTCAAAAACAACAAACACTTATAACAGGCAAAACTGGGAAGATGCGGTAAGTAGAATGTTTAGTTTGGGTTTTAACTCGTTTAAAGTACGTTTGCGAAAACTAACCTACAAATTTGTTGTTTATCTGCAGGAATTTCCGATATTGTGCCAGACGTGTTTGGGAGATAATCCGTACATTCGAATGGTGAGTTTGTCAAAGTTAAATGTAATTTAGAAATATTGTGTCTTTGAATTTTGAATATTAACGTTATTTCTCAATTTTATTTTCAGACAAAAGAAAAATTTGGAAAAGAATGCAAAATTTGTATGAGACCGTTCACTGTATTTAGATGGTGCCCAGGCGCAAGGATGCGCTTCAAGAAAACAGAGGTGTGCCAGACATGTTCCAGGCTTAAAAATGTTTGCCAGACATGTTTACTAGATTTGGAGTACGGCTTACCTATACAAGTAAGGGATGCAGCCCTTAAAATAAAAGATGACATCCCTAGATCGGATGTTAACAAAGAATATTATGTACAAAATATAGATACTGACTCTAGTAAGGATCTTACAACGCCGACTGGTGCAGTAGGGAAATCTGCTGCAGCTAGTGATCTCTTGATGAAATTAGCAAGGACAAGTCCTTATTATAAAAGAAATAGGCCTCACATTTGTTCTTTCTGGGTTAAAGGAGAGTGTAAGAGAGGTGAAGAGTGCCCCTACAGACATGAAAAACCAACTGATCCTGACGATCCTTTGGCTGATCAAAACATAAAAGATCGATATTATGGTGTGAATGATCCAGTTGCTGACAAGCTAATGAGAAGAGCAGCAGCTATGCCAAAGTTAGAGCCTCCAGAAGATAAATCGATTACAACGCTTTATGTTGGAAATTTAGGAGAGATTATAACAGAAAAGACTTTGAGGGATCATTTTTATCAATATGGTCAGATCAGATCAATCACAATGGTGCCAAGGCAACAATGTGCTTTTATTCAGTATACTCAAAGAGGAGCAGCAGAAGCAGCAGCAGAAAGGACATTTAACAAATTAATATTGGGTGGAAGACGGTTGACCATTAAATGGGGTCGGTCACAAGGACGTCAAACAGTATCAGCTGTGGAAGGAATCAGAGAAGTACTCGAGCCGGTACCAGGGCTACCAGGAGCTTTGCCACCTCCGCCTGAAAGTGTGGCAAATAATTTCTTCAACCTTCCAGGCATGATGCCACCAGCTATGATTCCACCACCACCGATGCCACCAGCTGCATTTTTGTTTGGACCACCAATGGCACCACCAGCTACACCAATTTTCCCTCCAGGAACAGCGCCTACTGGAATACATTACCCCAGTCAAGATCCATCACGTATGGGGGCAACACAAGGAATTGGCAAACCTTGGCCAGAAGAAAATTAAAAATAATTAAGAAATCTCTTGTCCAAAAAAATTAAGTTGACTCAATTATTTTGATTATGTTGACTGCTGCTATTATTTGACGAATCATTATAAATATAAAACTTGTAAAAAGTGCATTCTACTACACTTTATATTATACGACTGTAAAATATATTATTAGCTGTTAATAACATCATGTATAGAAAAAAACAAACTTTGAATTTTATATTGACACTTTAGTTATATATTATGATAAATAATAATTCAAAATTCAAATTTTAATGTTCACATTTTTTATTATTTTCTCAATTCCCGAGTTATAGTTTTCATAATATTAATTTATTAATAAAACTTAATAAATTAAAAAAAAACACTTGTTACAATGTGTGAACATAACTGCAGTATTGTAACGCATTTAAAAAAAAGGAACTTGTTTTGAAAGAGGGCAGCACTTACTAGCTTAGATTCGAATGTCCCTAACCCTCGCACAGCGTTGTTTACAAACTTATCACGGCAAAGCTGCAGCAATATCAGTAAGTTTTTTCAATGAAACTAATCGTTCACGATAATTCTGCTCTGTTCTTGGAATCTAAAAAGTCCAGTTTAAGTTTACCTTTAACACGCATAAAACATAAAAGATCGCACAGCAATTAGTGAATTTAGTCTATAGCCTAAAGTAGCGATCTCCAGTGTCGCTAAAATATTAATAACATAATTTTTTTAATTTGCCAGGAGTATTTAGCGAAGAATGTCGGAAGAATTAGTAAAACTCGATGGAAGTCTGGGCGAAGGTGGTGGACAAGTGCTGAGAATCGGGCTGTGTTTGAGCGCACTTTACAGAATTCCCATTGAAGTGAACAACATAAGGGCAGGTCGTCCGAAGCCGGGACTCTCGGCTCAGCATTTAAAGGGAGTGGAGCTTGTTAAAGAAATGTGCAATGCAGAGGTGACGGGAGCTCACATAGGTTCGACCTGCTTAACATTTAAGCCCGGACTTCTTCAGAATAAAAGGCAGGAGTTTCTAGCGGATACAAAAACTGCTGGATGCATCTGTCTGCTTATTCAGATTGCTCTGCCTTGTGCGCTATTCTCATCCAGGGGAGCTACTTACATTCTCAAGGGTGGTACCAATGTACCTTTTGGTCCACAAATAGAATACTTTAAAAATGTGTTCAGACCGTTGTTGAAGAGATTCGGAGCAGACTTTGAACTGGATATTCTAAGAAGGGGATACTATCCCCAAGGTGGTGGTGAAGTTCACATGCGTGTCACACCTGTTGACAGTCTGAAGGCTGTTGTGATGTTGGATCCTGGAATTCCGACAGATATTAAAGGCTGGTCCTATGTTGCAGGCTCAGTGCACATAAATGAAGCTCAAAGAATGACTAATGATGCCAAGTCCACAATCATTCAAGAACTGTCTAAACGAGATATTACAGTGCCACCAATTGATATTATAACTTATAAGGAACCAAGAAACAGTGCTGTGGGGCATGGATCTGGCATTAATTTAATGTGCAAAACAAACAAAGACTGCATTTTTGGAGGATCGGGTTTAGGCTCTAAGCAACGAACCCCAGTACCTCCTGGAGTAGAGGCTGCCAATCAACTTATAGCTCCAATATTGATGGACTCTTGTGTAGATGAGCATTTACAAGATCAAATGATTATTTTAATGGTACTTGCTAAAGGTCTTTCTAAAGTTAAAGTTGGTAAAAAGGAATTGACCTGCCATGCTGATACAGCAAAACAAGTTGCAGAAATTATGCTAGGAAGTAAAGGACTTTCTTTTTCTTTGAATCGTGATGAAAATGATTCTTACATCTTGGAGTGTAATGGATTAGGATTAGTCAATAACTTTTTATCTTGAATGAGTGTTTAGTATTCACATTTTATAATAAAATAATAAAATATACAAAATAAAGATTTTTGTAATTAATGTAATATTGTGTTTACAATAAAATCGACACAACTCAAAACAAAAGTAAGTTGAATTTTTTTTAAGTAATGCAACTGTTAAGATTATTTTTAAAAATAATATCAATTTTGCATTATTTACAATTTAAAAGAAAATTTTTAAATAATAGATTCAACTCATATTCCCTTCTATCATAAATATTTAAACTATTCATATTGCTTCGTTACTCAACTTCATAAGCATTATAATTTACAAAAAAGAAAACATAATCTATTTAGATGCAACAACAAAGCAATCTGATACAGCTTTAGAATGAGTAATCCGATTCCTGGTACTCATAATAAGAGCAAAAAAATTTTAAAATGTATCCGCCGTTCGCCAGAGGTCAGTTGCGTCGCGTTAATTGCGTGCATTGTATATTTTTCAGTCTGTGTTGGAGCTTGGAGGCATATACGTGCACGCGTACTTACAAAACAAGTATGGGCATTTAAGAGTTTGCTGCAGCGGGCTTGGCAAACAGAAAAATATTTTTAAAGTAGCCAGACTTTCGAAAATATTTTTAGATGATCGGTGAAAAAAATTCAGGAATTTACGCGCTGATTCAAGCGACGCGCACAGCGTCGCTTCGTCGCAGTTTTTCCCATGGGCGGCTAGTCAATTGTCTACAGTGCATTTATATGTATGTACATTAGGTAGGGGAAAACCCTAGTTTAAGAGATAACATCATCAGTTTCAATTATGAATGCGTTTCCTGCTTACTTGTATTTGGAGAATTTGCATAGTTAGGAGTCACTGAATTTGTTAATTTTTTGTTGCAGATATCGGAGCTTTGAAGTACTCTGCTTTTGTTTAAAATGACATCGAAGAAGCTTGCTGGGGCCTGTCTTGAAATAGGCAAATCCCTTCCCATTGATACAGCTTGTTTTAGCATTTTAAATCAGAATGATCATAATGTTACGTTTTTCAGTAATTTCGATGATTGTGTAAACGTATGTTAAATTTTACACTTATGTTTATTAAAGTTTTTTGAGTATTTAAAATTAAATATATGAGTTATAATTATAAGAGTTAAAAGAAGTAATTTCAGAAAAAAATTTGATAATTGCATAATTTTTTTAGTATGGAAATTTAATTACATTAAAATGTTTCAAGCATCTTAATAATTAATAATTTTTATTGTTTTAAGTACAAAAACTATTGTTTTTAATACTTTTTATATTTATTTCTTATATATTTTATATAGTAATATTTAATTTATCATTTATTCATTTAATAAAATTCAATGACTAATAAATATTTATAATAATTTTACAGTGTGATGGGCAACCAATAGCTAATTTGTCAGCTAATTCAAACACAACTATACAAATATCTACCAAATATCCTTTGCGCATATACTACAATGACACTGAAGGAACAGATCCACACATTTGGTGTACGTAAGTATCTAAAATGTAATAATTATTAAATAATTGCATATTATTGTATTTTACAAATTCTTATCATTGTATTTTAGTGAAACATACTCGTTCAAAGAGCATGGGCGATATGGTTGGAACATAACTTCAGGTGGTGGTTGTTCCCACATTTACAGTTTTTATGAACCATGGAACCCATATTTACGTAAGTAATAAATTTTAATAATCTATTTTTGTGTATTAAGCTAAATTTGTATTCTTTTCATAAACTTTCTATAACATATATTTTTTGGTACATAGCACTTTTGGCTGCAGTTATGGTGTATTTCTTAGTGTATGTTATGTTATTTACATCCAGATTAATTATAAATACAGTGAGAATGTATTTGAGAAAACCTACAGAAGGGGAAGATGTAAGTCAAAAATTCTTAATCTATGCTATTAAACATTCTATAATATATTTTAAAATTGATCATTTGTAGGATTTAGACAGGCTTCAAGAATCAGAATCTGCACCACAAATGCTCACAGTATCAAAGACTGGCATGAGGATGCAAGCTTTGGATGCTTTTCGAGGGTAAGGGAAATCATTTGCTTAATTTTATTTCTACAAATTTATTAATTAGTACTGAAGTTTTTTTCATTGCTTTTATTTATAGCATTGCCGTTTTGTTGATGATATTTGTAAATAACGGTGGTGGGCAGTACGTTTTCTTGAATCATGCTCCATGGAATGGTCTGACTGTTGCCGATTTAGTTTTACCATGGTAAAATTTAAAAATATTATTAAAAGTATTATCACTGTTTTGAATTTCATAAATACATGGAAATTTTTATTTCAAAGGTTCGCATGGGCAATGGGTTTCACCATTGTAAATTCTATTCGAGTACATCTTCGAGTGTCAATTTCTCGCATGAGACTTATTGGAAAACAATTGCGGCGAGTTGTTATCCTCATACTTTTCGGATTGCTTATAAATTCTCAACACGACAACACACTCTCGGGACTGCGTTTCCCGGGCATACTGCAGTTACTAGCCGTTTCATACTTCATTTGCTCGGTGATTGAAACGTGCTTTGCAAGCGCACAGAGGAGCTTTCAATTTGGACGATTTGTATTCTTACAAGATATTTTAGAAAGATGGGCTCAGTGGCTCGTTGTATTGGCTATTGTGGCAATCCATACTTGTATTACGTTTTTGCTTCGCGTGCCTGGCTGTCCGCGGGGCTACATTGGTCCGGGAGGCTACGATCACTCTGGTCAGTATTTTAATTGCACTGGCGGAGCTGCCGGCTATATTGACAGGCTTATTTTCGGCCAGCATATGTACATGAAAAAGATGAATCAGATCTATGGACCTACACTTCCTCACGATCCGGAAGGTAATAAAAATTAGTTGAGAGAATATTTAAAATAGAGATTGAAATATGATTGTTACTCATAATATTATATGTATACTAAATATTTTAAAATACTATTACAGGTTTAATGAATACATTATCAGCTGTTCTTATAGTATTCATGGGAGTTCAAGCTGGTCGCATATTTGTCACTTATTATCAAGCTGAATCAAGAATAATTAGGTGGCAAGCTTGGTTTGTTTTCACGGTATGAACAAATTTTTATTTTTACTTTTATATTAAAATATAAAGCAATTTTTAAAAAAATTTTAATTGTTATCTTTTAGGGTCTTTTAGCTGGCATTCTCTGCAACTTTAGCAAAGAGAATGGTGCAATCCCAGTTAATAAAAATATGATGTCGTTATCTTTTGTTTTGTGTACATCTAGTTTTGCTTTCCTGTTATTCTCTATTTTATACTACTTGATTGACCACAAGAAAATTTGGAGTGGAGCGCCATTTATTTATGCAGGTATATATTGTCACTTTTAAGTTACTATGAATTAAAAAATTATATCATTTCAATCATTCTATTTAAACTGACTTACAATTGTTAAATTATTGAAATTTATTTCTAGGAGCAAACCCAATATTACTTTATGTTGGGCACTATGTAACAATGGGTTTATTCCCATTTGCGTGGGAAATCGCTGGAACTCCAACACATACATCTGAATTAGCTATGAATTTATGGACAACCACTTTGTGGGCCTTCATAGCATATGCTTTATATAAAAAAGAGATTTTAGTAACTATATAAGATATGCATTGATAAATTTATAATACATCAGTGTTTTGAAAAAGAGAAATATGCTCATGATGGTACATACAAAGAGAGCAGAATACTTTCAATTGATTGTGATATTAAGCAAATTATTTTTAAGAATACAGAGTGATATGTTTGATACTTTTTAAAAATTTCGTAATGTTATGTATAATTATTAATTTTTCTGACTAATACAGTATTTTATAATGTAAGAGTGTTTTATTTCATTTTCATAAAAAAATAAAAAGATATTTTTATACTAGATACATGATTAATAAAATAATAAATAAACAGTTTACATGGTGTATGGTATACATGAAATTTACAAAAGCGCGCGTAACTTATAAGTCTCTTTCTTCAGGTTTTTTATAAGGCATGTTAAGAATCTTGAAAATATCTTCTTCACAAGTAATTTTTTCAGCTTCTCCTGGAGTACCTTCAGTAGTTAATTTTTTTAAGGTATACTCATTTAAAGTATACTTCTTTTCCAATGCCTGTGCCCGCATGTTTTGATTAAATAAATCGCTTCCAGTAAAATAGAGTACAGCGCAATAGTATTGATCGTGAGGTGCTAGGCGTATATCTAATCTTCTGAAAGGTTTTTCCCTATTTAATCTGCATACTCCCTAAAAATAAGCATGATTTATCATTGATTACGTTAAAAATATTAAAATTTCTAAAATATAATAAACAACTGTATTTATTTAACTGTAAAAAATAAATTATTATTTAATTTTTATTATTCTGATAAAAATCAATAAAAAATCGAACCACTTTAAAGTTTTCTTATTGATTTCTATGCTTATAACTATATAATTGATGAAATATTGAATAATCATTTTACCATAAATTTAAATTCTCCATGAGAAATAGTATCAGTAATCAATTGCTTTTCTTCCAGACATTTAATCACCGATTTCAAAAGAGTCGTGTGTTTCTTTGCATCTTTACTGTCGGATGTATAACTTGGATGAGTCAAGAGTACATCTATGTCTCCGCTTTCCTTTTTGCCACGTCTGTAGCTCCCGCATATAGTAATAATAAAATCTTCATCTTGTTCAGATATAGAACTTTCTATAATTTTTTCAATTTCTTCGATTTCTTCGCGGGGGATCTTCTTTTCGAAATCGTCAAGGTGCCTAAATAAGTTGTGAACAATAATCAGGTTAAAAAGCAAAATTATGTAAAAAGTTTTGTTTTATCATTACCTTAAACCAATTTGTTGATGGTGATTAAGTTTGTTTTGAATCTTTTTTAAATCGTCAAGCGTTTTGATTCCCGAGGCGACGAGTTCCTTAGCTTTAGATGGTCCTATGCCAGAAACTCTTGTTAGTAAATTTATGGCAACGCTATTTTCGTCTTTTCTAATCTGCAAATAATTTACAAAAAAGAATTATTAGATATAATCAGGATCTGTTTGTTTGAATTTTAATTGAGATACTAGGAAAATTCGATTCTGCAAAATTCTGACAAGTACTATTTTTTATGTATGTACCCAGAATGATACAAAATGTGTCAAAAAGTAATACTTATTAGAATTTTGCCTTATAGAATTTTCGTGCTCTTTCAATTTTCCAATAAATTCCGATATCTAGTGATAATCACTCTCGAAATTTCTAACTAATTGTAATCAAATTCAGGATTATTTCAACACCGATATCATTCGATCTTATAAAAAATAGAACTTGAAAAATAACCCTAATTTATTAAACTCACATCCTCCAGCTTCTTTAGCTTCCCAGTCTCCAAAAATTCGTCAATTTTCTTTGAAATCTTCTCACCAATCCCGGGCAGCTTCTTCGCCTCGTCACCAGATTTTACCCTCTCCGCCAGTTTTGCCAAAGTCCCCGCCGCCTTCCTATACGCGTTGTACTTGAACACATTTTTATTCACATTCCGCTCGTAATTAGCCAATTCTAAAATTCAAATTAAAAAACCAAATCATCTCGCACTCTACGAAAATTTCATTCAAATTTCATATATAAACACACACTCCCACATCTTTGCTCCGAAGCCCAACCAATCGCGTGCATCGAAGCACCAACCACACCTAACCCAACCTACCCTCCAACCTGTAAACATGCTTGTGCCGTGCAGTATACAGTTTCGTTTCGTCTTTCGTGCGGGACTACACGCCGAGAGGAGCAAACTCGCCTTTTCGACAATTGTCCATCTACCCCCGCAAGTATTCGCGATTTAAAACTGGCGACTTCTCGGCCCTCGAGCCGAAAAACACCCATTCCCTAACCATGGAGCTGGACGAGCAAAAAGCCGACGAGGCCATGTCGAAGGATGACGAAAAGCCGGCTACCCAGGAGTCCAACTCCATGGACACTGACACCTCCGCGTCCGAGGAGATTCAAAGCAGTAGCATCCAGCTGCAGGAGACGGTGACTACAGCCTGCGAGGATGCGGCGACCGACGAAGATCTTAGGCAGTTTGATGTGCTGGACGACCTGGAGCGTCACACTAATCAGGATGCTTCAGATTCGGAGGGCTGCTCTAATGACAGCTTGGATTCGGATATTCCGGATGATGAGATCGAGGCTATGCTGGAGGAGGGACTGCCCGATGAGTTCAAGGGCAAAAGGAGCGATAGGAGATCTGATATGTTGTACGAAGAGAAGGAGAAACTGGTGCTGGACGAGATTGGTCATAATCATTTTGACGTTCTGCCGGAAGGATGGGTGCAGGTGAGGTTTTATGATGGAGATGGATAGGTTTGTTGAGGTTTAGCAAGTGCTTATTTGGTTTTTGTGATTGTTTTTAGGTAACTCATAATAGCGGCATGCCTTTGTATTTACATAAACAGAGTAGAGTGTGTACACTGTCGAAGCCCTATTTTCTTGGGCCAGGCAGTGTGAGAAAGCACGAAGTACCTGTTAGTGCCATTCCCTGTCTGCAGTACAGGAGAGCTTTGAAGGAAGAGGAGGAAGAGAAGCAGAGGGACAAGGAGAGGCTGCAGGCAGCACAAGCTTGCAGTTTACCCAATGCCAAAATTGAAACTATTCAAGAAAATCGTGCAACTCAGTCTCTTGATGGGGAGAATCTTAGAAAGTATTGTCAAGCTCTGTTTAGATTTAAATCTATTAAAGTCATGCGATTTAAATCTTGGTCTCAAAGGCGAAAGTTCACAAAGAATAAAAAACAGCGTAAACAACTGGAGCGTCCAACTCTCCCAGATGGAACAAAGCTGATTACATTTCCAGTTGGCGTTAATTCAACTGGTACATCTGCACCAGAAGAAGAGCCAGCTAATAGGCCACCAAAGCATTGGATCATGAATCCCTCTGGTAAAAGTTATGTCTGTATTTTACACGAGTATGTGCAACATGCTTTAAAAAAACAGCCAACTTATAAGTTTAAAGAACTGGAAAATGCTGCCACTCCGTATTCTGCAGTTGTTTGTATCAATGACATGGAATATGGTAGTGGATTTGGAAGCAGTAAAAAACAAGCTAAAGCAAATGCAGCAAGAAAAACATTGGAAATTTTAATACCACAAATGAGGGATAAAATTTCTGGAGACTCGACAGCAGATAATTCTTCAAATTCTAGTCAAACTATTAAAGCTTCTAAAGTTAACTCTGATGCAGATTTATCATTCTTTGATGAGATATCTATAAATGATCCAAGGGTTGCTGAATTTTGTGCAAAAACAACTGAACCTTTACCTCATGCAATATTAATAACATGTTTACAAAGGAACTTTGGTCTTGGTGATATGCATATAAATTATTCTGTCAATACATTAAAACATCAAAGAAATGAATTTACAATGAGGGTAGGAAAACATGAAGCAACAGTCATTTGTAGAAATAAGAAAGATGGCAAACAACGAGCTGCTCAGGCAATACTGCAACTCCTGCATCCACATATTCACTCTTGGGGTTCTTTATTAAGACTTTATGGATCAAGAAGTGTAAAATCTTTTAAGGAAAAGAAACAATTGGAACAAGAAATTACTTTACTTCAGGGTAAAGCTGCTGTGAATCAACCAAATCATGCTATATTAGAGAAGTTGAGACAAGAGATGAGAAAATTAGCAGAACAAAGACAAGCTGTAAAACCTATAGGAAAATTTATTCCTCCATCTTTGCCTACAGGATCATCATCCAACTTGGATAATGTTGACTTGTAATATAAAAAATCCAATGAAATCAATAATGCTTCAGACATTATAACAGTGTAAAGATTTATATATATATATATGATCTAAATGCATGTAAATGATCATGTGTAAGATATATTTTTTAATTTTTTAAAAATTTGCCTTACATTTTAAATTGTAAAATTTTAGTATTAACTTTTTAAGATACAGAGATTGCATGTACTTAGATATAATTAATTTTATATTTTTCTGGCATTGACTGCTATACACTTGTCAGATTTACCTAAATATGTAGTATTAATGTAAATAATCAAAAATTGTAGACAATTCAGTTTGATTTATAATATGTACTTAATATTATATTTTCTTAACAAATTTTGTATTTTAAACTTTTAAAAATACTATTTTGAGAAGTCTTTAGTGCATTCCTAAATGTAATATACATTTTTAAAACCAAAGTAAATAAACAAAACAATAGATTCTAGCAGTTATAACCATATATATTAACTCTTATTATACGTTCCTATAAGAATAATTTAAAGTAACATGTATTAACTTTTTGTCTATAAATATTCTACGCAAATTAGAAACAAATACAAACGCACATTTTTAGGTTATGCCGCTATAACCCAACGTAATATTGATATGAAAATTTAGTATTCAATATTTTTACCTGTTAAGAAATCGCACAAAT
Source organism: Eupelmus urozonus (assembly GCA_900480035.1). Lineage (NCBI taxonomy): Eukaryota > Metazoa > Arthropoda > Insecta > Hymenoptera > Eupelmidae > Eupelmus > Eupelmus urozonus. Next base: position 12,427 of record UELX01002573.1, on the reverse strand, counting down.
CGTGATTGGGATTGTCGGATTTGCTAGGAGCTTTCCGTTTGCTCATGACGGCTTTTCGAGAAACGACGAATTGACGCGCAAAAAAATTTTCCTTCACTGACAACCACTGATTCAAACGACGCGAAAGTAGCATGGCTACTTTTCTTCTTTTGAAGTATCTATATACTATAGGTAATATGTTTATGAAATTTTTTTAGGAAAATGTATAGACTTGGAGGCAAATATGAATAAATGTGAAATACTGATTTTTGTCTTAATAAACAATTTTTCTATTCAATATTTTATTTATATATTCGTTAAAATACGTTAACAATATTACAAAATTATTACATTTATTGTAAATCAATTTGAGATTTAATAAAATTTATATCATAACGTCTTTAAACTATTATACAAAGATTAATGAGAAGCTTGAACAACTTTTAATAATCTAGCCTTAGATAATTTTGATTTTCACATCTTAGAGTACAAGTCATTAAAAATTGATAAACAGCTTTAACAATGAAGTACTAGTTCTGCTATAGTTAAACAATTAAGTAGGTATGTATGTGCTCTCTGTACAGTAGTAAAATATTTCATTCTACAAAACTTTCTTTTGCAAGAATTATGAAATTCAGAGCTTTTACATCTTCTTACACTTTATGGTTTATGGAAATCTAAGTACATAATTTTATTAAGACATTTTTTAAAACATTAAATTTTAATAAGCAAAATTTTCAATCTAGTATTGAATAAATTTTTCGCTTTTTTACAAAAGTAAATTTATCAAAAATCAATATATAAAAAATATTTTTAAAAGAGGGTTTTTAAAATATTTTCATATTTTAACAAATATTAATAAAATGCAAGAATGTCGGTAGTAAAATTAAATTTACAATTACAAAAATTCTACTGGACGGACATCTACTTAAGTTAATTCGGACATGGAGTTTAAAAGTATTTAAAAAAATGGTACATCTTAAATACATCTCTACTTATGTTTCCATGCCTCGACTATTTGGCGAATATTCCTAACTATCTGAGATTCAGGACAAAGTCTAAACTCTCATGAATGTAATTTAACAAAATCACTATATAGGTACACGGCTGTAAGCTACGTGATTACTTGTACAAGTTCCGCAAATGAGGAAAAAGGCTGAAATAAGTGACGCTGCCCCTAAAATGTAGAGATAGAGCCAGAGTTGATAAAATCTATCTGGCAACCATAAGATCGTGAAATCTAAAGTTTTTTCTTGAGTATCTGTGAAAAATTTTACATTAATATATTTAATAAGAATACTTTTTCTAAAGTTTTTATTATTCTTTAACATTTTTTACCTATATATGCCAATCCAAAGCCCATATTGGGCGTTCCCATTCTGTAAGAGCACGTTGGTATCTGTAATTCATGTATATCACCCATATCAAGTCTCAACTGATACAGGGGAGTATTGTGAGGAGGAAGAACCCATATTTCACTTAATTGATCAGTTGCTGTATCTAAACTCATATGCATGGCTTTATGTTCATGTGCAGTAAAAATAATTTGAGGAGATAATTCTTTTAAAACCTAAAATAAAGATAATTATTTAATAACAAACCAATAAACGATTATAAACAATTTAATTTATAATGTAAATGTAAAAACTTATCACACATACATTTTGTACAAATGTTCCTGGTTTGAAAAGTAAAGGCATGTGACTCAATACAACATTTGTAGTATTTCTTTCAGCGTAATCATTAAGAAACGCGTCCTTAGGGGCAGTTGGAATTGTCCGCGTTAATCTATTTACTTTGAAAAATGTTGCACTACTATACACTAAAGTATCTGGTTGTGTATATGCAAAATTAAATCTTTCATGTATATGAGATGAAACCGAATCTTCCTCTCCTCCAATGTCATTATCTCCTGGTAAATAAATTTTCTGAAAAACATTTTAAAAAATTTTAAAGTTTATTTTGTACAAACATTATATTTCCTTAGCACCTGCACTATATGTTTAGGTTCAACTTAAATTTCTATGTTCTTACCATTATATGATCAGGGGTATCAAAAATATTGGCTAATCTTCTTTTATACTTTTCAAAATGCTCTAAAGGAGCAATATGTCCTTCATCCATTAAATCACCGAGAAATACAATCACATTAGGTTGTGTACGGCTTACTGCTCTTGAAAATGTTTTTCTTAAGTATCTACAATTTAAATAATTATTTTAGTTTGGTTACTTGATTAAGTGATATTCTACAAATATTTGAGAATAAAGATAGAAATCTTTAATAATTTGGATTTCTATTACAAAAAACAAATAATTTAAAATTAGTTGTTAAATCATTTGAAATACTTAAAAATAATCTAATTCAGTACCTGTCATTATCCCACACTGCCCATGCTGAGCCTCTGTAATTCTCATTCTTGTAACCAAGTATCTGTGGGTCAGCTATTAACAAGACTGCAACGCAGTCAGCGCATTTTCGTACTGACCATTTGAAGGCTTGAATTTCGTAAGCAAGAAATTCATTGTAAAGCACCGTAATTCCAAGTAACAGGCCAATAAAGTAAATTTTATGCCTTGTCCTGCAAAAAGGATCAATTATCGTTAAGTTGAAAAATCTCTGGATTATTTCAGAAACTGGGCAGACGCTACATAGTGGTAATTATACACATCTAAGATGCGCTTGTACGCAGAGGAGGAGCTAGCTAATTCAATTCATGTGGGTCACTTGATCTAATTTTATCTAATGAAGTCACCCTTGCTAAAATTTGCACCGACCCAACTATTTATACACCCATCCAAGACAATTTCTAAGAAACCGCCAACCTCCCAATTAAATCAACTCCAGAAAAACCAACCAAAAATCCCATCCCTCAAAATTCATCAACCAAAAATTTTTCAAACACCTCAATCCAACCTGAAATCCAACCCCTAATCTCCAACTCCGGCAAAACAAACGAACCGCACGCGCAGCAGCCGCGAACAATCGAATTTTCAGTCATAAACCCGCGAGATAAACAACCTCGTAAATAAGACAATCTATATACCGTACGTGCATATCGAGTTAACTCTCCCACCGAATTAAGGTTAATTGCATAAGTAAGCGCGAAGACGTCGGCACGAACCATCTTCCTCTCTCTATACCCTACCTGTTTCGACGAATCATTATTCCAGCTTCTCGTCGAGCGGCTCGGCCTCGTACTGTTCTTTCGCATAATAATCCTTTAATTACCAGTCTCTCAATTTATTCCTGTACAGATGTGCTTTGTTGTGGTATTCGATCACATTTTTCAGAGAGACAGAGAGCTAAGATGCGTGCACGTCGATGCTGTCCCGCGCACGGCGCACGTCTGCGGCCGCAGATCGGCGCGCGCGCTCGCAAGGAGAACAGCTGATCAGTGGTTCTCCTTCTTATCTAGAATACATATACGTGCTCCGATGAGTCATTTTAGAAATTTATGGCAATTAACGTGCGATTCAGTGGTCGGCAGAGTGGAGAGGGAACGGAGGATTTTTAAGTTAGCTGGATGAGTTATCGAGGTGTTTTGAGCTGGTGTTTTGGAGCTGAGCGCGAAGTGGTTGCTGGATTCAAATGGATACGGCCATTTTTAAATGGAATCGATTTGTTTTGAAGCGTGACGACGTGTACTTCAGGCGGCTTGCTCGTTTGTAATAACAATCTGCTCCGAAATTTTATTCTTTTTTGTTTTTAACTAAGATAGTAGTTCTCAAGAACTATTGCTTTGGAGCCTTGTAAACAAATTTTTAACAATAGAAAATTAAAAAATTATACCATTTGACAATTAATAAAAAACGTTTACATCAATATGACCTTTCCAAACGCTTCAATCCAAACATCTCAAAAATCGAACGCTGCGTCATCAACTCATAAAAAAAAAAGCCGTTATCAATCTCACAATAGAAAAAAAACAACGACTCGGCAAAAAAAGTCTCGAGCGATAAAGCCAGCAATTACAACTATCCGCTATCTCACGCAATAACAAACCGCGCGTTCGCCGGATATTTGCAAACACACAAACTTAACACATCACCATCTAGCGGAGCGAGCGTCGCCTTTTTCGCGCGCGCACCGCATCCTATATTACCTCCACAACACGCACTATCCTATCCTCTCTGTCAAATGAAAAAACGCTACCAACGTCCAGGAGATATATAAACGGCGCGCGTGTTCCTCCCGACAAAATATATCTCTCTCCACGCGCGCTGCCTCAGTTTTCTCCGCGCTGGCGCAGTCTGGCCAAAAGGTGCTGGATAAGTATTTACTCGTTAATAATCGCGCAGCTCTTATCGGACACGTAGCCGCGGGGATCGCTGGAGTGTGAAACGAGAGAGAGAGAGAGAGAGAGAGAGAGAGAGAAAAGTTACAAGGAAACATGCCGCACAGCTGGACACATCGATCAGGCGGCCGCTGCTCCCAGCTACTCTGAGCGGCAGGAGCTGGTGTAGAGACTGGTTAATTATGTGACCCTGGAGGACAGCCCGGAGGATATACACCTGAGCGAAGTCGTCTCCGTTGAGAGAAGAGGCTTTTCCTTGCAAGTAAGGATACGCCGTGGAGTCGTGTATGTATATAGTAGAGTTGGCTTATCGGTTTTACGGAGTATCGTAGGCGGCTGCTTGATAGGCTTTTGTTTTACCTTGGCGTTTTTTTTCCTGGTAGAAGAGAGCGAGAGTTTTGGGGGATATGTAGCGGGGAGCGCGGATTGTATATAGGCGCGCTCTCGGTGTATGTGCGTATATATGACGAAATTATTCGCTCCAAAATGTAAAAGTGGGGGCCTGGAAGGTCGAGCGATGGGTTTTGGCGGACGGGATCGAGTTTTTGCTGGTTTATTGCTGATTGGGACAACGTTTTGGGATGTTTGGTAATTTTAGGTTGCATCGATGTCCTGCAGGGAGCTGCAACCTTAAGCTCGGTGATGCTGTCCAGAGGGAAAATGCTGATCTGCTCGTGAGTGAGATTAAGGGGCTTTTATAGGGACTCAATATGGTTATGTTGTGGGGAACACAAAAGATTTTATTCATTGTTTTTGGAATTCTGGTATTTGGTTATCGTTGGGTAAAATTTTACTCGATTTAATTACAAGGTATAATAGTCGTAAAAGTAAACAAATATTAACATATTCAAATTCATTATCTACATTAGTGTATTATTCTAGAAAATTCTTAAAATTTCATCATCGCTACAAGAAAAAAATATTTCAAATTGAAGAAGTAAATACGTTCTCTACTTAGTTAGCATTTATTAATATTTTCAGAGACTGGTTATGGCAGATACCGCTATAACAGTTGCTGAGGCGGAATCGGAATCAGAGCCCAGAGAGGTTACCACCACACTGAGTACCCAACCTGCTGGGATACTTATGACACATTCTCATACTCCTCAACAACCTAATGCAACAATAACATTATTTAATTTCAATTCAATGGAGGACTCCAGGAGAATAATCGCAGACAATCTCTCCACTACTATTGGAGAGATTAGTCCCCTAATAAACTTATCTAGATCTGTAAGTATAAAATAAAATGTTATATATCATTTTAAAAATATTATAACAATTTTTTTGAATATTTTGAAATCTAGAATATTATAATCATTTATTTTGCTAAATGTTTTAAAGTATTTAAAATATATAACATAGTACATAGTATCTTGTATGAAACAAACAAATATTCCAATTTTTACAGAGACCAGCTATATCACAAATACAAGAGTGGTTAAATCCAAATCACCAAAGACAAATACAAATTCAAACTCCAGCAAATGAACGTTCTGATAGTGTTGTAATAAATGTTGAAGGTCACCCACCAAATATTGCCATTGAAACACATCAACCTTCAAATAATGACCATCAGCATCATACATTTACAGACAACTTTGTTAATAATATTCGAGAAGCTGCAAATGCAGGAAACCAAAATAATAATAACAATAATCCGGATGGAAATAACACACAATCTCTTGCTATTAGTGCTGAGGCACGAGCAACTCACAAAAATTTAGAAAGCTATATACCATTTCTTACAATACTATTTACCAAATGTATGATCTATTCTACTTTTCTTTAATAGAAAATTCGTAAGTATTTTGTATTAATAAAATTAATATTTTATTGCAGTTATGTACGACAATGGAGCTGAAATTCTGAATTTCGTTTTACTAGTAGTCACATTTATTCAAGCTAATAATGATTTAAAAAGAGAAATATTGAAACAACAAAATCGTAGTCATATGGCACTACTTGGAATTCTTTGTTATATTATTGGTTGTTTTGTATTTATTAATTTCGTTTTTAAAGAACCAATATTTTTTTCATACACACCACCTGTTACTATATCCCAATTACTATGGACAGTAGCAGTAACAGACTATGTACTGAAACTGATTACTGTTGCTATAAAAGTTCTAGTGACCTGTTTACCTGTTAAAGTACTTGCATTTCAAAAAAGAGTAAGTTGATTTATACTTTTATAATATTTCATGTATAAAAATTCAATCTGGAATTGACAATAACCAAGTAACATTCCAAAAAAAATTCACATCACTTATTATTATTGCAGGGAAAGTATTATTTAATGATAGAAGCTGCTTCACAGCTTTATCGTTGTGGTGCACCACTTAAACCTTGGATACATTACCTGTATCTTATTTATGAAGGTCCTGATAAAGTGCTAGGAATTGTACTTTTTACAATTTTTGGAATTCATAAGGGAAGTGACATTATGTCTCATGTTAAGTTGTTCTTAGGAGCTGCATGGAAAATGTTGCAGAATGTGGTATGTACCTATCCTTACTTTTAAATTTTAATTTTTAATATAAATATAAATTTTTATTTTAAATTAATTGAAATAAGTTTACATACCTTTGGTTTGAAATAGCTTAATTAAAATTTTTTCAGTGTATTATAAGGATTAGACTGAATGTATTAAAATAAAAAGATTTCAAATTAATAGATTTTTTTAAATACTATATATAAATAGAAATCTTAAAAAATGCTTCTTAACACAAAGGATTCAAAATGTTCAAAAAATTTTATAAGCTACTTAATTGTGTTTCAGAGTTTAGGTGCATCTCCTACAAAGGAGCAAATAGTTGCTTCAGGTGGTATTTGTGCCATATGTCATGAAGAGTACTCAATGCCCGTAAGGCTACACTGCAAACATATCTTCTGCGAAAACTGCGTCACTACTTGGTTGGATAGAGAAAGATCGTGTCCTTTGTGTCGTGCATCCATTACTGATGATCCTATTTACAGGGATGGTCATACAACGCATTTTGTTCAACTGTATTAGATTTTTTAATGAGTGGAAGCGTTTCTAATTTCAGAATGTCTAAATTTGGAGTCATCTGCTTTGAAACTTCAAAATGAGTAAAAGAGTGAGTTACAAATTTCCTCAATAAAAGTTGTAGGAAAAATTATCAAGAATGAGTCACAACATAAAAATGACTTTAATAAAAATATCTTTTTTTAAATTTGAAATTGTTACTGATTTAAAGTAATTGCAAATGTTTGAAGATTCTGAAGTTGGAAACTTCTAAATTACAATAATTTTTGTAAATAAATATCAATACAAGAATCTAGAGAGCTGTAAAGGGTCCAATTTTTAATTGCATTTTTTACTCTTATAATAATTATCTTCCATGAAACAATTTTTTTTACATAACGCGTGCTGCATTTGTAAACACTAGTACATATATTTATTAATGAGTAATGTAATTATAAGTTTCTAATTAAAAGTTGAGACGCATTGCTCTAAAACAAAAATTGTATTTACAAAAATTATTGATAAATTAATTTAATTTCGATGAAGACCAACAAAGATAAGCTATTATGCGTGATTTGTACAAAATTGCGTAAGACATTCGTTTTTGAAAATTTGTTGAGTGATCTCGATGTTATGAAATACACAACTTTTAATATTTAAGTCAATATTTTATTACAATGTTAACATTAAGAAAGTACTTACTATTCTTCGGCCAGTAAGTTATCAAGATTTTTTTTTACTACTTTCAATCTAAAAAGCTTCTTATAAAACAAACCGTGTATAATATTTGTACATAGCTAATATAAACAACTTTGTAAAGACTTTTAATTCTTACTACTATAGTTGAAAATTCTTACTTAAAATTAAGTTATTTTCGTTAAAAATAGAATTATTTTATTTTTAGATTTTGTAAACTCAATAAAACTAAGATTCTTGTGTATGACTTTACTGAAAGAATTGACGTTATTGTTAATCAAATATGTAAATTAATTTTTAGATGATAAAAAATAAATGTTTATTAAATTTTCATGATTTAGGGTATGTTTTAGAAATAAACTCATGCCTATACAGTAATATTATTTTACTCTATTTAGACAAGACTTGAAGACTTATTTGTATCAGTATATGACAATAAACTGTGCAATTTAAGAAAATAGGTAAAGACAGCAGTCTTTTGATTCCTAGATTGGTATCTTTACTTTTTTCTTAATTGTGACTGAAAGTACTCTCCATCTGCTCTGGTGGCTTGATTATTTATTTGTTTGTGTCGGTCTCGACTCACAATTTCTTCTATAACTTCTCCATCACCTTTTATCAACCTAAAACAAAAAATTTAAATTTGATTAGAAAAAAGTAATGTAAAAGTATTCTTTTTTTGTAAAAATTATATATTTTTTTATTTATTTATTCACCAGATACAATGAACTTAAATTTTCCTGTGAAGTATTTATTTTTAATTTTAAAACAAATTTTCATTTTTATTCAAAACTCAAGATGGTGGATCCAATATGGCAGTTCTATTCTTTGTGTAGACTATATCAAATTTTCCAATTTTAATTTTTATAAAATGAAATATTTTTTTTACATTTGTAATTAATAATAACAAAATTTATAATGGAAAATATTTATAAATTTGTAAACTATATATTTACAGAAATAAAGTATAATTAATAATAAAATTTTTAATATTAATAGGATAAAAACTAATAGAATTTATATCTACTTTCCTTAGAAGAAAAAATCTATAATTTTTAATAATATTATTAAGTATTTTGTAGTTTAGTTTACTAACCTGTGCCTTCCAGATTCTTCATCATAAATTCTTCGAACCACATTTTGTCTTTTGTCCCATTCTTTTTTTGACATGGGAGCCATTGCTTTTGCTCTTAATGACTGTTCTAGTGCAATATCACTAAGAAGTCTATCTTGTTCACTTTCTGTTTTGCCAGAAATTTTTTTCTCTTCACTTAAAGAATTCTTACCTTTCTTGGTAAGCTTTTTCTTCAACTTCTTCTTCTTCTTCTTCTTTCGTTTCTTTTCTTTCTTTTTTAACTTTTTCGCTAATTTCTTTTTCTTTTTCTTCTTTTTCTCATCATCGGAACTACTAGTACTACTGCTAGAATCCTCACTAGAATCATTGGAATCACTGGAATCACTGTCTGAACTTGAAGACGTAGCAGAAGTGGAAGAAGAGGATGATGATGATCGAGATCTTTTCTTTCTTTTCTTTTTATCAGAGGGTGGCCTCTCTAAATCAACTTCTGGTATTTCTACTCGCTCATCTTCTTGGTGAATTGGCTTTGGTTCAGGAGATAATTCTACAGGAGTCTTTTCTCTGGTCCTTTCTTCATACCTTGCAGGCTCTCGCGTGCTTCTTCCTTCTCTTGATCTTCCAGAATCAGTTTTTGGTGGACTACGATTTTGTGTGTATCTGTCACTTGGAGGATTTTGTTTCCAGTACCTTTCTCCAGTATTTCCAAATCTATTTCCGCTGTTAGAAGATCTTTCTGGTGGTCTTCGATCAAAATTTCCCTGATTATTTCTGTTCCAATTAGTTCCTTGATTTCTTTGATTCTGGAATCTTCTGTTGTCATTATTTTGATTCCAATTGCGATTGTTATTATTTCTGTTCCTATCTACAAATCCTCGCTGATTGAATTGATTGTCTCTACGTTGTTGAAAATTTCTGCCATTTCTGTTGTCAAATCTGTTATTATTATTAGGCCTTTGATTATTAAAGTTCCTATTTTGTTGTTGGAATCTGCCTTGTTGATTTCTTTGTTGAAAGTTCCGATCATTGTTTCTGTTTCTTCTGAAATTAGAATTATCTCCATTCTGAAAGTTCCTATTCCTTCTCAAATCTCTGTCATATCCAGAATTCTGTCCAATTTTTCCTGTTCTTAATGGTTTTCTGAGATTAAGAGGACTCTTACTGTAATTAGAGCTGCCAGTAGAAATACTGCGCTGTCTTATTTTTTGTCTCTTATCTTTATCGGAGTCCCTGCTTCTACTTGACTGCGAGTTTGATTCTTGCGAACGCTGTTTCCTCTTATGCATCCTGCCTTCTGAAGAACTGTCCATTCTTGACAGGTGTACAGTTCTCGTACTCATAATTGATGATTTTATGATATTTATTCATAAAAATTTCTCTGCAAGCAAACAAATTTCATTCATAGGTAAAATTTCACTCATAAATCACAAGCTAATTAAACAAAATTGCATTTTAAAAAAAGTTAGTTAACATCTTCACAATAAAAAACCAGTTATCCAACTTCCCAAAACGTCTAAGAAACCGTCTTTATACTCCATTTTGATGCAATTACATTAATTTAATAAAAAACGTAAACAACTAAAACTGCCCAACTACCGTCCCTCAACCAAAGCAAACCAAACTCTAATCACCAATAATCGCAAGTCAAACAATCCACCCCAAGCCTCGTTACCACCCGCTCACCCAGCTCGTCTTTTTTAAGTGAAAAAAGTGTCTCTCACTCCCCGAACCGAGCACATTCCAAAAGGCAAATCGAACGTCGCTAAACAGAAGCCATTGGCGGGCCGCGATCGTCGAGGAGCGGCGCATTATCAATTACCTTAAAAATAACATAACCCCAAAGTCGGCAATTTAAAATCCAAGCCCAGCTCGTCATCTTCCAGGCAGCCCGGACAGCTCAGCTCGGCGCACCAGGTACAGCTAATCGCTCGAGCCGGTCAGTTGGTAAAACAAAGCTAGGCTTTTCCAGCCTATATGTATTAACTCCGGACTCGCATCGGCGAGAAGACAAAGTGCGTATAGAGAGAGAGGAGCTCTGCGGTCTCCCCCCAAAATGGAAACACTCGCGCGCGCACGTATATATATACGTATGTATACACACTACCTATACAGCCGCATATATAGGCAGACGTTGGTATATTGAGAAAGACGGCGGATTGTCGGAGCAATCGTATAGGAAGACGGAAATTCGAACGACCACTCGGCGTTAATATATACACCGTATACGGCGCGAGAGAGAGAAGAGCGCGAGGATGTATATGCACACATACACACTTCCGACGCGCGCGTCGGTGTTCGATTTTTTTCTCTCACATCATTGCCGGATCATGCGAGGGGGGACAGAAAAAATGCACTCGCACCCCCGTCTGGTGTGTTACCGCAGTGACGTGTATATAGCTCAAGTGAAAACACGAAAGTTTCTCTTTTCTGAGCTCATACTCGGACGTGTATTGAAGCGCGGTTTCTCTCTCGTTAAGAGGTATAACTGGATTAATGTATCGCGAGCCGCGAACCGTGCGGAAAGTGAAGTATATTTCGCGGCGTCGAGAAAAAGCGATCTTATACACGCGCGGTTGGTGTAGGTGTGTGTGTGTACGGACGGTGCTGCTCTTATACATGGAATGTGCAGACGGTGCAGTAAGACAGCTTATATTTGCGGGGGTTGGCCGAGTGGTGGCGAGTTGGCGACCTGCGCGCAAGCGAGCTTTGCTATCATGAGGACACGGTTTGCCTATGCCCTAGAAAATGATGTGCTGAACGTTGCAGGCTGAGGTAATTTTTTTGAATGTGGAATCATTGTTGCTGGGAATGATTTTAACGGTATTAGAATTTTAAAATTTAATTTTTTATTAAGGTACTTTTTTAGTTATAAAATAACTGTAAGTAATATACTCCTTGTTAACGGTTTTAAGGGATCCGGTATTCGTGTACTTTGGTTTAAAATACAGAATTAGTTACAACTTGATTAAGTTTAACTAACAGTTCAATTATCAAAAAGGAAATGACTGAAAGGCTGATAGATAAATCGTGAAAAAGTTTTGAGGGGAGCTTATAATTATTATCCGCCTTAGTGAAGAAATAGGATTTTTCACCATACCCTGGCCGACTACTTTCGCTTCTGGCTCAAAATCACGAAAGTAGTATTTTCGGACCGGGTATGGTGAAATTAGTATATTACGCACCTAGGGAGAAAAAATAAAGAATGTCCCAGATCGCATGTAAATTGTCATGAGATCGGAGGCTTTCTTTATTTCCTCCCGTGGTGCGTATACTATTTTTCACCATACCCAAGCCGAAAATACTACTTTCGTGATTTTGAGCCGGGAGCGAAAGTAGTACTTTCGGCCAAGGTATGGTGAAAAATAGTATACGCACCACGGGACGAAATAAAGA
>UELX01002572.1:0-29877 GCA_900480035.1 Eupelmus urozonus | reverse complement strand
ATTTGTGTATTTAATTTTTCTCGATCACGTATAGACACAAATTTTGTGTAAATACGTGATCCTATTTTCAACTGTGCATGAAGCTTTCCATCCTAACCAATCATCAACTCAAGTTTAACCATCAATTAAAATACTCTCCATAGGCACTCCAACCCTCGATACCCACCCAAACTGCCATGAAACGCATCCGCGCCACACACCCACCCACCTACCCCGAGCAAGCAATAAGGCAAAATATCTTATTGACAAGAGTTCGCGGCAGCGCTGAAAAGGAAAGCCGCGTAGCCCGCGGCTCCTGATTGAAAACCGAAAAAAGAGCGGATGGAGGCTCGCAGACACAAGGGGGGACTATATACGGCAGCGACGGCATCGATATTCGAAACATCGCGCGCGCGCCACGTCCCAGATTCAAGCGCAAGCTCCGCTGGCAGCCGATTAAATCCGCTGAATGGCTCGGGGGGAGGGCCGAGAGGAAGATGTGAATCGGAGTTTGGAGAAACGAAATAAATAAGTGCGAGAGCGAGTGGGAATATAGTAGGACGTGGGTGTATGTAAATATATGTGGACGCGGATGAACGGTTACAAAGTAAGCTGGGAAACGTGAAAAATGAAATGACGCGCATAACCCACGAGTGAGAGGCGGGAACGTTATTATGATTCTTAAAGAGAAATTTCATTTGGGTCATGACTCCTGTGACTTCGCCGACACGGAATTCTAGAAATGAGCACGCGCCATTTCGGCTTGATACGTACCGCCGGCTATATTATGTGTGTATACCGGCGCATGTGAGCGTCTCTGCCTAACCATGTTCAAATTTATGTGTCTTAGTGAGCGTTCCAGTAGGTCCATGTTTGCGTTCAGCCCGCAACGGTACATGCACCTATATACGTATATAATCTCGTGCTTCTCCACACAGGCGGATCTACGCGCGGCGTCGGTGTGTGTGCGAAAGTCGAGGGAAAGCGAACGAGGGATAAAGCTCGCTGGCGAGACAGAAAAGTGGAAAGAGAGAGAGAGAGAGAGAGGGAGAGTGGAGAGCGGAAAAAATGAAAAGCCGTTCCAGATTCCAGGTGATATTCCAGCGAGATAATTGCGGGAATCAAAGAGACTCTCTCTCTCTCTCTTCATCCCTTCCACATACCGCCCCTCTTTCTCTTTCTCTAACTCTCTCACTCGCTTCTCAGCCGCAATTTCTGTTTCGCCTCATTTCCTGGCCCGACAGCAGTAGCCGCGTTTTTATCTCTCGGCACCTCCGCCTCTTCCGCTCTTCCTGCGCATCGCTCTTGTTTCGAAGCCTTTCATTCTCGGCTACTGTGAGCGTACCCATCCCCCCCCCCCTCTCTCTCGCTCGCTGACCTATCGTCCTTCATTCGGCCGCTTTTTTGCCCTTCGTGCGTGAGTCACAATTATGGCTTGATTATGGCTGCGTGGACAAGTGACCTGGATAAATGGAGGGTAGAGGAAATATGGATGGATTTGGGATTATTTTTGCGGGAAGGGATGAGATGCGAGATTGTGGACTGGATTTTGCAACAATTGCTTTGTTTTGGGATCGTTAAGGTATGCTTTAATTGATTTGATGCTGACGAGAGTTTCTGCGTGTTAATTAATTGGAGGATTGGAATAACAGTTGTTTTACAGCTGCTTTTTTTATGTTCAATTAAAATTTAAAAGAGTTTATCCAAGCTTTAAAAAGCACAGTTTGATGTAGGTATTCCAATCATTTAAAGCCATAGTTTGAGTCTTTAGGATTTAAGAATTTACTTTAAATATCTTAAAATATGACAGACCTTGATAAAGGGCACAATAAACGAGTCTAATAAATTCGCAATCTGATACAGAAATTCCCGCCTGTCATTATCCGAAGAAAAAAAATTAGAGCAGTCGCTCGGAAGGAATAAATTTTTCTTTTCTTCGCGACTTCGAATAAAGTATATATCAAGATATAAAAATAAGTTTGATCGATCGTTCTTTTATTCTCATAGTTAAATATATAAAGTTTTTACTAAGAATTGCTCGAAAATTTTTAATTTTCATAAAGGTAAAAAACTGTTACGATCATTATCGTTACCATTCCTATTCGCATTAAATCATAAAAGCAGATTAAGTTTTTCTAAACTTCCCACACTTTTTACCCCGATTTCTTTTGTATCGCATATTCACAGTCAGTTTTCAAGCTCGGACACGTATTTGCGTAATCGATTAGGAAGGCGACAAGCCTGTTACATAATTCTTGTAACCACGGTTAATCCCGCGCCCGCATTATTCGATTAGCCGCAATTACACGCCCTAACGGGTTAACCGCAATTAATCAATTACCCGGATCACCATATTACACGGATCCGCTCTTTAAGGCGGGCATCTCTATTAAGCTCGAATCAAAGGGGATTTTAATTACTTCCGAAAGATTCTTCGAGTTAATAATTTCTAATTTAATTATTTCTCTTAAGCAAGAGTTCCAAGTTACCAGCTCCAAGCGCAAGACTTATTCTATAATATCATCGCATTAAAATAAAATTTGAACCTTCCAGTAAGCACACTCACATTTTTCTCCCCAACAATGATAAATTAATCAAGCGATCCATCAATATATTACGAAAGCAAAATTTCGAACCCCAGCGGAATTTCCCAAAACCGCGATCCGATCCCAGGAATTCGCAGACACCACTTCGAAAGCCTCCGGGGAATCCCAAAGCATTTCCAAGCGCGAAACTTTAAAGCCAAATTAGAACCCCTTAAAGCCGCAAGCCGCGCCCTCAAAAATCCCAGCTCCCCCCGCTCATCAACCAAAAAAAAGCAACTGCTCACTCCCACCTTCATATCCACGATGATCTTAGCATTCTTCCGACCCCACCTCCGTCTTGCGCTCCTGCAAGAAGTCATAACCTGCGTTACTAGGCCGGATTTACGACTGGGGGGCTCCGTCGACTTGATTTTCGCGCGTTAACGAGTGTCCGCAGGCCTTGCCTCTAATGTGAAATCAATAACTAATTATCTTTTGACAACTCCCCCACGAGCGCTGGATTTTCCCTGGGAGGTCCTTAAATGACTTGCTTTGCCTCGCTGTTTTTTTACCTTTCTGGAATTGAATGTTCTTTATGGGCGCTGGAGATTAAGTTATTTCAGGCTGGCTGTTTTGTTTCTAATGGCTGTTTGCAATTGTTTGCTTATTTATCTTTTTTGGGTACTAGGTGTTGATCGGCTTGTGTTTGATTATTGATAAACATTTTTTTTTGCGTATAAAAAAGTTATTTACGAAATGATGACGTTTTTGTGCTTTATTCAGGGTAAGTTTACGTTTAGCAAATATTACTATTTTCGTGGTATTTTGTTGATAAGCTAATTCACTTATCAACGCTTCTATGTAGTTGTAAAAGGTATATCTTAATTAACGGCAGAAGCAAAATAATGAGTTATTAACCTTATACTATAAATTTACAGGTAAGCTTTTATAATGTAAGCTAACGCATTATCAACAATATCTAATTTGCGTAAATGTATAACCTTCCAAAAACTTTAATTTGTTTTTTCTTCATCAGAATAACAAGCACGTTCACTATACAGATTATCTCTATCCATCCTGCAAAACACTTCGGAGAAACAAGCTTATCAACAATCGCCTTAACCCCTCCATGTCAAACCACCACCTCCCCAGCTCCTAACAATTAATCGTCAACAAAGAAAATCCAAAACGATCATCCCTCTCCTTCTCACAAACGCCAGCAAAGCATCCAATTTCCCGCGTTCAAATTATTTTTTCAGCCTCCCCCCCTCCGCTCCTCTTTGAACTTGGTCCGTCGAAAAAAGCGACTAGCTCTCTCGGTGCGCGAGATTCGCGAGACACGACGGCGCAAATGCAATAAGCGAACTTTTTGAAGCGGCCCTCTCATTGAAACGCGAGCGAGCGCGCGAGGGGCCAAATCTCGTTACTCGAAAGCGCAAACTATATGCACGCTCGGCGAAAGGGCGGACGAGTTTGCGACGTTGTTTTTTTTTACCGGGGAGGGAGAAAAAGGGAGGAGGGGGGGGGGTAAAGGAATGGTCGGGCTGGCTTAGTTAGGTGCCTTTTCGAAAGTCTGCGTACGTACTTTGAGCTCGATGCGGGTGGGGTGGGTTGGGGTTGGTGAATGAGGATTTATTTGTTGTTGTTGCATGAAGAATTGAAATTGTTGTTATTGTTACGATTATTGTTTGTCTTTAATTTTTGCTTTTATTGGCTTCCAATATCAGTGAAAACTATATTACGTTATATTCTTTACTCTCGATTTGTCAATTTTTTAGCAAACTAACCCAATCCCGAAAAGCATCTCACTGCAAAAGTTAATAATTGAAAATTATTTAGTTATCTGTCATTATTAAATATCTGATATCCACAGTTCTCTCGTCAAAACAAAAAGCAAGAGCACTAGTCGACAGATTGATTAAACTTAAATAAATTTCGTCAAAAATGTCGAATTTAACAGCCGCGCCACATAATGACATAAGGCGTTAAAAAAAATTTTTGACGCTGCGGTTAACTAGAAACCCATCCAAATAGAAACCGCACTAAATGTTGCTTGATTTGAATGATCAGTCGAGCTCTGCTAATGAAGTCTCTTGTTATGTGGATTAATTTTAGTGGAATGTAAATTAAAATATTAATAGGAATTAGGAAATTTTCATTATTCGCAATAGCGTAGTTAGTTAGTTATACTTGCAAATTTTATGGAAAATTAGCCTTGTTTATACTTACGAGAATGAAATGAAAACATTACAGAGAACGTAAAATAATTAAAAGTTAAAGCTGCTATTGTAAATTTTCTTTATTACTAATTATGAAAATTAATCAAAGATGTTGTCATCTTTCCTAAACTTAATGTGGGTTATTAATAAATATTATATTATTAAAATAAATGAGAGGAATTAGGAGTAAAATTTAAACTTGTAGCTATAAGATACATTAACTTATATTATAGATTCAAATTGTTCACTATTTGCGCGAATTTCAACAATTGCATTTATAACTGGAGTTTAATGATATGCTTTAAGTAATATAACATAAACTATTTATACGAATTAATGATGTATTTACGAGTAATTTATGTCACATAATTATCAAAACATATCCTTTACTCTATTATCAAAGTTAAACAATTCAACAATAATCAATCAAATAGACCACCCTATAATTATTATAATTTTATGAAAATACACGTACTCCATATTATTTAACAATTAGTGACGTTTTGGTAAAATCTATTAAAAAATATTTATAGATCAAAAATTTCAAATTACCATTTACCAAAAAATGATAAAATATTTTAACACAAGTATAAGTGTATGTAATTTATTGCTTCAGCGCTAATCCTTACAATAATAACTTTTCAAAATAAATAGCATTTTCAAAATTTGGCACACCTCCATCGAAAAGCCAACCTTTTACAACTCATTCTCTCCACTACCCACCACCAGCCGCTCCAAAAAATGAACCGTCTCTCCCTTCGCGGCACACTTTAATCAACAGAACAATTAGCACAAGGCGCGCACAACTCCCTCTCCTCTCTGTATATATCGCGTTTCCCTCTTCCATTTCCTCCGCCGGCGCTGTAAAAAACGCGGGCGCGCGAAAGCGAGACAAGCGCACCGAAACCGGAAATCCATTTGAGCGCGCAAGAGCGCGTTTAATCTCGGATAGAGCGAGCGAGAAGCGAACCTTCCGGGCGGAACGGCAATTTTTTGCCGCAGGCGCGATTCATCAAGTGCGTCGCAGGCTTGTTTTTTTTTTTTTTTTTAACGCCGAAGCTCGCGTGTCCGGTGCGCTAGCGGCGCGTAAGGAGCTTTTCACCGGGCGATTTCGCGCGGGCGCACGGGACTGTAAATAGATTTCGGCTCTGCCGTTGCTGGAATTGAGAGCGGGAGAGGTAGGATCAAACCTTTTCGCGTGTAATTAATCGCCGATGAATTTTCTTTCGGCTGTCCTTTTTTGCGGATTGCTCGCGACTTTTTTTCATTTGATTCCGGCGGGGTTTGAGTTTTGAGTCTTGTTTTTTGATTAAGGGTTGGCTTTTAAATGAAATACTGTAATCTAAAATTCAGAAGTAAAACTGTCACAGTGCGCTTAAACTTTTCTACCGCGGGCGAGTGTAGTCGCTGTACTTTATCATTAGACTGCCGCTAAAGCCGCTTTTGCGCAGCGCGGGGCAGAGCCCGAAAGTTTAGTGCTTTGAAAATTGTGTGTCGTATAATGCTTGTAATTACATATTACTAATTTACAGCTTTTTTCCGTAAGAAGCTTACGCGACGCCCTAACGATCGCTCGCCTTACTCTAGCCCTGAAAAAAAATATACATCATTACCACCTACCTTAGAAAGTTTCTTATCGCTCATTTATTTCTCACGCACCGCCAAAACATCAAAACAAAGAAGCCAACAAAAAATAAGTCAACCGAACGACATCAGCCCGGCAATCCTTCCATCAAACCCAACATCTCTAAAAAAAAAGAGCCGCTCGCAAAAATAGAAAGACCTTCCACGCCGCAAAAAACTTAATCCCCGCAACACAATCTGCCCGGGGAATTAAAAATGAAAATGAAAATCCGGGCGCGCGGCTCGTATCTGAATAATTCGGGATTCCGGCCATTTGTGCGAGCGGCCGCTGGCGCAATTACAATGGCGCGATATCTCATCGGCGCGGAGAGAGAAAGAGAGAGCGCCGGTCCAATAATAACTTGGATCGTTAGAGAGGGGCCAGCGCCGGCGAGTACACCGCGGGCTTGCATTAAACATTGTTATCGCCGCGAGCGCGCGCGGGGGTCGCGCTTGAAAATTGAATCTCTCTGGGTGAAGCGAGGGTTTGTGTTTATCGGATGCTTTGGCGGTGTGATGATTTTTTTGTGGTTGTCTTGCAGTGGGTGGGTTTGAGTGGGGAGGGATGGTAGGCTTTTAGCTTGTTTGGAGGTTTGGCTGTAAGTATGTTTAATTGAGTTGCAAGGGTGAAATTGGTTTTGAATGGTGTCTTGGTTTAATTATTGTTTATGGTATTTTTGGCTTTTTCATTGAGGAAGAGTGAGTGATGCTTGCTGGTAGCGAGTGTTTATTAATTTAAAGGAAGATATGGAATTGTAACTCAGTTGTATCTGGTTTTAAGTTTAGAATCAATCAATAGCATCTATTTTGCAGTCTTATTTCAGTGCATCTATAACAGAGGTCGAGACGGGGTGACGATTTACTATTAGTAGTACGATATATTGATTTTCTCGAATCAACTTATTTGTGGGAGATATAGAGTTTTACAATGTTTCCAGTTATATTGCCAGGTATAAAACGGATTCAGTGTATGAAGTAGGTCAATTAATTTTATAAAAATTTTATATTCAATTACGACTACTAATAATTAATTAACTTTAATTAATTTTGTAAGCTGTTCTGCTGTATTTCATAAATTAATTACGTGCTCGAATATTTCTGTAAGTCAACGAAAATTTTTTATATTTTTCATAAATTTTTAGACACGCTCATGATTTACGTTCATTATATTTAGTTACGTTTATAATTTAACTAATTTTAAGAAGATTCTGATGTGAATGATATATTATCACAAAGTGATAGAGTTATAATTAATGCGAATATTATTAAATGTTTAATAGATTTATGCTATGTAATTTTGTTCCGTTGTGGTCTGCATAAGTAATATAAATATTAATAATTAAAGTCTTGCTAATATTTAAATTTATTAATTGAAAAATTGTTCCTAAAAGTACAATTAACATTAAAATTAATAAGTTACCCTTATCAATAAATTCTCATAATATAATAAAAAACATTTGCACCAGCTCAAATTTTCATAAAAAAATAAAATTCAACAATTGAAGCAAATGAAACACAATTCACCAAAAGTTCCCAAACGTCCCACCAGTTTCGCCCATAACTACTTAGGCGCGTACTAAACCGACTTTATGCACAAGTAGGCGCTTTATATAATCATTAACCTTGAATCCCCTTACATTAATCCGGCCATCAATTACGAAGTCAACATATTTCTCAGTCTTACGCATTCCACGCATATTTTTTCCTCTCCCCAACCAGCCGAATATTCAACGTATACACACACACACATCCTGCGCCTTCATCAAAACGACATTTACCCGGAAAAATAAATCGTCCCGAGCTGCGCGCACGTGTTGACCGAAAGGAAAAAAGAGAAAAACACACGGCATTCGACGAAATGTTGCGTATCAGCGGCCCTCGGTTAACCATAAATAAAATCACGTGCCACGAGCCGCATTAAAACTGGCCTTTTTTTCGCTTACCGGCCGTAAGGGATGTGAAATCGACGGTTTCCGCGAAAGGAATGTATAGGTGTGCGGAGAGAGAAGGGGAGGGAGTAAGAGAGATACGAATTCTCAAACAAGCGTTGTTTAACCACGATGCGCGCCGATGGCCAGACCTGACGCCGAGGAATATTATACACCCTCTATGCTGCCCCACGGGGGTGGGCGAATATTTTACGAAACTTCCGGCTCGCGTGCGCGGCCTGCAGTCGCGTGGAAACACTACACTACTCGCTGCTCGAGAAACTAAACTCGTACATAAACATGCGGATTCTGTGAGAAAGTATGCGTGTGTGTGTGTGTGTGTGTATGCATCCGTGTGTATGTGTCTGTGCACATGTGTACATATACAAGTGTGTGTGTGTGTGTGTGTGTGTGTGCGCGCGCGTACACGCTCACATGTATGTACCTTAGGATATGTTTATGTAGGATTTCGTGTGTTCGTGTGCGTGTGTACTCATACTTAAGCACGTTTACGTGAGCGCATGAATGCCCAAGTATGTGCATAGCGAGAGCTGCATGAATGTAAGTGCTCGCATAGGTGTGTATGCGCGTTGTATATAGGAGGACGTCCACGTCGTAAAGAGCTTCTGCGGAAGCACGCGAAATATCCGTGGAAATCGGCCGAAGGGGGGTGTATACGGGGAAGGAGCGTAAAGTTGACTTCCGGGAAGTTATACTGGTTATGGAGAAACGCGCGCGTCGACGGGGCACCTCACGCGCTCCTGGAGCTAAAATTTTACACGCGCCTGCTCGCCTAATAAACGATCGAAACGCCGGAGCTGGAAATATTGTACTGGGCTAGCGGTGCCGGGGGACAATCGATATCGTAAAAAGGATTTTTTTTTCATTTCGTGAAGGGGCGAGAGTGGATGGCTGATATAGTGGCTTGATGGGTGAGTTTTAGGACTGGGGTTGTAAAAAAGTTTAAAGTATTAATCGATCTGAGGGAAAGTTTTAATTGCAGGATTGATATGTTGAAGCTGTTGTATATAGTTTAGAGAATGAGAGGATAAAAGTTATGTTAGTGTAATTATACGGTTTATGCGACTTGGTCAACTTTCTTGTGATGAACGGTTCGTTGACTATTCTTTACACCTCTAGACATGATTTTATTTAGGAATAAGAGAAATTTACGTGTATTTCAAGAAAAGAAGATAGAAACGTGTAAGTAATATATTAGTAGAGTCGTGCATAACCACATGTGTTCCACAATTTATTCATGGCTTTCACATGAAAAAAAACCACGTGACTTCTGGAAAAGCTGAACCATATATTATATCGATAAGCTGATAAATAGTTTACATTTCCAATAATCCCAAGCAAATGTTTACTACATATGTATATACGATTTAATAAAATTATGAATAACCATATTATATTTCTCTTCTCATTTTATAATCGACTTCAGATTAGTCAGAACCGTACGCTCAGATATTATTCTATTGTTTCTCCGCTTATCTCTTTGTCCCAGATCTCCAATGGACACAAACAAGGAAAAGCCTGAGGCTATATTGATACAGTATAACCTATACAAACATATCGGTAAACATCATTCCTTTGCATTCTACAATCTTTTTCATAAAGCTTTACTCTAAATATACATAGTTAAATTCATATGCATAAAAGCTCCACACGTAGCCACTCTTTCACAATTTTCATCCTCCCCCTCGCACACAAACCGACCAACTGAAAATTTTTGCATAATTTGCATGAGAAGACACACGTACACGTACTCATCGACTGCGAGGCGATAGCACCCTAGACTCGCACCTGCATTTATGGAAAATATACCGAATTGGAATCCCCGCCGGGGTCGAGTCGAAATGAGGTTTCGCTGCTCTCTCTCTCTCTCGCGTACGTAGAAAATAACTGCAAAAAGCCACTTTACGGCCGCCTTTTTCTTTTCTTTCCCCCCGCACGCTGAGACTCGTTTCTAGAATTCCTTTCTAGGTTTCTCTAGACGTAGACCTGCTCGCGTTTTTCGAGCCGTTCCGCCGAGTAAAGCGAAAAAAGGAATCGATATTGATTTCTTTTTGTTTGACGGAGGATTACCGTGGGATCTTTTGGGTGGCGAGGTTGGATGGGGGTGGGGGAAATAATCCGGTGGAAGGATTTTTTAAGGAAATGAGAAGAGTCGCATTGTCGGAGACGAATTTTAATTTGTAATTTTTTTGAAAATTTAGAGTTTGGGGTTAGTGATACCTTAATTTGTAAAAGTCGATAATCAGGGGAGTAACGAGAGACGGAAATTCGTTTTAAAAGGAATTATAATTAGATTTTGTAATAATCCGATCCCGGGACAATATTAATACGAGCGCGCGATATAAAATCAAATACTAAAATCCAGATTATCCGGCTTAAGATAAAAAGCCGTAATGTCATAGCGCATATTTTCTATTTTACAATGGCGTTTCGCAAATATGGCGATTCTCGGCTTGCGCGCGTGGGCTTGGAACAGGCCATTTGGTGCCACTTAGCCATTAAATACATCTTGCATCCCGCTCGAACAGCGCCGATCGGCTAATCAAAATCATCGTTACAAGCTATATGTATTTACGATGAGGTTTGAAATGGTCAGTTTCAGCACTGCCCTAAAGGGGTGAAATGAAATATTCATGAGACGCCGGTATCAAATAGAATGCACTGCTGATGAAAATTCAAAAAGCCATTTTCGAAATTGTATAATTAATTTTCATAAAGTAATCCGTTTAAATAGGATCGATTAAAGCCTCATGCAATAATTTCGATATGAAATATTAATATTTTTAAAAATGTCACTCCGATTCTTTTTTATATTATTGGAACGTCGATTTCCGCTAGCTGCACCTTTATACCTTTGTCTAGTAAGAAAATATATATCGCGCAGTTTTTATTCCATTCATACCTTCTATTACTTTTTTATATTGAACGCTAAAAGGAAAGATCAATATATATACTGACGCAATATCAATACTGATATATACCATAAAATAATAACGCTATATTAAATTTATAAAACCCTAATAAAAATTTAACCATTTAAAATAGCTGAAGGCCAAGAAATAGCTAGTTTTTACCTATTTTTTAGCCTGCAAGGTATTAACTAGTCATAAAATGGAATCCACTTCGACTAGGGAACATCAGTAAAAAATTATACTCAGTTTGACAAAGCAATGAAAACAATGATCGCATCCACCAAAAAAACAGTATAATCACTCACTTTTCTGCGGCCGCAGCAGAGCATGGCTGAAGCACTGCCGCGGCGTGGCGCCAGCGCCGTTGTCGTGGAAATAAGCTGGGCCGGTCGGCAAACGTAACTGAGCCTCCCGCCCCCTTCCCCCTGCAGCTGCAACACGCGCACCTGCAGCAGTGGCTGCTGCCGCCGCTGCTGCTGCTGTTGCTGGCCTGCACCTGCAGCAGCCGCCGCCGCTGCTGCCGCTAATGCAACTTCCTCCGGATCCCGCTGCTGCCCTTGACCGACACCGACTCGACCACCGTACTTGATGCGCACGTGTTTTCGCCACTGCATGAGTTCGGCGCGTCATGCCCACTTCCTGAAAATAAAGGAAAAAGCTCAAATATAGTTGATTTCATTTGATAAGGATTATTCATTGATGAGGGGATAAAATTAGAGGCTTGGATTCGAGGAAAGAGGCTTTGTAAACAAGCGTGTCTGACCAGAGCCGAGCTGCTTCTACTTGCGGCCGCGGAATATAAAAATACAGATTCGCAATATTTGACTGCGAGCCCTGTTGACTCTGTCAATATTTGATCGGATTCAATGTTTGAGGATGAAATCTTCCGGAAATTCCAAAATAAACCCGAGCGCTTGTATTTAAACTTTCTACAGGATCCGCCAGGGTACAAAATAATCACCCCACTAAATTCCCGCGCACTTAAATTTCAGTTATCTCCTCGAGAAGTCGAAAGCCACCTCCAAATACATTTCTCACACCACCAGTTCAGGGACCAGCGCATTACCGTATGAAAAATTAGGCGAGCCACGATCTCCCCCTTACTCAGCTCCGCATAAAGGAGCGGAAGCCCAGAGGAGAAAGGAAGGGTCGAGCGAGAGAGCCCCGGCAGTGGGCGAAAAAAATACAGAAAAATGCCGGCATAATCCCCGTGAAAACGGCCTTAATCAAGCGCTGAAAGGCGAGAGGAACAACGCGGAAAGACGCGCTCCTCGAGGAGCTGGAAAAAAGGCAGGAGAGGAATAAGGCGAAGGAGAGCGCGATTTAGGCCGGCATATCGGTTTTCCATTTCTCGCGATTCGCCCTCGTAAAACGCGGAAAATCCTCTGATCCCCTCTTTCTCTCTCGGCTATGAGTTATTAAGGCACTTCTCCCACCCTTGATCCTACACACACACACACACTTGCGATCGATTTCTGATTCTTCCTCCTTCCGTACGTCCCTATATTGTCCGGCCGCATGTTTATTGTCGAGCGCGGCCTACTTATTTTTGCTAAAAGGACACGCGCGCGTGTGTGTATCCGGTGAGCGGAGTATCGTACGGTGAATTATTGATGTTTGAAAAGTGTTGGCTCTCGCGATTGTCTTTTATCGGAGGAGGACGCGGGTTGGGAGAGATATAGAAAATGGCCGGGATGGACGGCAGTTTGTTGCAGTAAATTTTCAGACGCTGGTAATGCTGAAATATCGTGGAATTTGGAGAATTAAAAGCCTGGGCAAGAGTTTTGTAAGGAGTTATTAGCTGATGCTGTGTGCTTTGTTGTATAAATTCGTTTTTGTTGAGGAAGAGTGTAGGTTGTTAATAAAGCGTGAAAAAGAGTCCTTATTGACGGATTCATCAAGCCTGGGTAACGTGAGTGGGATACGCTTCAAAATTATAGGATGTTTAGTTAGCGGCTTTTAAGTCGAAGTGCTTCAATTTATCGCTGCAGTTACGATATACTCTGCGGTAATTAAAAGTACTGCATTAGCAAGCGCGTAACTCTTATTATCAAAATGCATTTTAAATTATCGGTTAATGCAGCCGTTCAACTTGTAATTAACAAATTTCGAAACGTTATACTAACCACTAATTCAGCAAACAAAAGTAGCTACTATACATAACATAAAATTACCCGCTCTCAAACAACACGCACCAAATCAACAGTTCGAGAGCCAGCGTTAAATAAGCAACTCGACACCGGTGCTTAAAAATCCCCATCCGAATTCGGTAAACTACTTCCACGACATTGAACCTTTCGTTCGGAATGATATATCCCTCCCCATCCCCAAAAGCCTCCCAGCCCGTAAAAAATATCCAGCAGCCGCAGCCTCATCCATATTCCAGTCCAAGCCCAAAAATAGTAATATCACACCCCGAGAGGCATAAATCACTCGGCCGTCCTCTCATCGAAAAATTCCGCGAATCTATACATAGAGAGAGTCGTGCGTGAAGTCGCGAGCTTGAAAAGGAACCCGCCTCTATATACTTGACCGTGCCGCCGTCGTCGCCGATGCGCCAGGAATTTCTATTATGGACGCGCGTACCACCCCTCCCCCCTTGGCGACGACTTACATATCGATTTTTATCGGCGACGCGTCGGCGCTCTCTTCTCTTCCTGTATCTGTCTCTTCTCTCTCTCTCATTTGACTTTTAAAAATGTTCGTTTGCGAAAGGATACGTAGGGAAGGTGGAGCTGGAGGAAGAGAGGATGCTGGATAGTTATGATAATGTAAATATGAGGTGGACGATGGAGTTGTTATTGTGCGGGGGTGGTTTGTTTTGGCGGAAGGTGTTTGGGTTTGGTTGAGATTCGTCGTGGATTCGAGTCGTTTCGTCGGGCTTTGGGGTTTATGAGCTGGAGGGGATTTAGGAGACTTTTCAGTCGGAGTAATTGAAGGTTTTGGAAACTTTAAAATCGTAAAAGACAGCTTTAAGGTGGTAATTGATATATAATCTTAAATAGAAAGAAGAAAGCACTAAAAGTATAGGTAATTTTCAAATATTTCATTTTTGATGGTTAATTTTTCATCCAATATTCGGAGTCGTAGTAATAATAGATAAGGAATAAAGATTTTAAAAATTATTCAATAATTTTAACCCTAAATGCTGTTTAAAAGAGTAACAGTCTTTAATATTTATAATGTAAACAACTTTTATATTTTATAACATATTTTCACTGAAACGACTCTTTCAATTTTAATATTTCAATTATTTTTCTATGAATAACAATATTGACCGTATAATCTCCATAATGTGCGAAGGATTATTATTTTTTATAGAACCCATTAAGCAAAAAAGTGCGCAAGCCCTCGGGCTCTGCGAATTTGCTCGATCTAGATGAGTATTTTTTTACAAAAATAAGCAAAAAAAAAAAATGCGTGCCTGTGCATATTTTTTTCAAAGGGCTACAATTAGTGAGTGATCCAATGTGTGTAGTTTGTTGCAATTTAAAATTTAATCACAATTTTGAATTTTTTCTAAATGAATTAATCAAGGTTTAAATATTTCATACTACTTACAATGAATAATTATACTTTAGAAAAAACTATAAGTTATTCAACAGCGACGAAAAAGAAAACTGTTAATTCAGGCGTATCTTTTAATTATGAAAAGTGTTTGGTAGTACAAGAGCCGTATTAAGAAGTGTATCCGTACTCTAGAGAAAAAATATGCTAGAGTGCTATAAAACTCCGAGAAGAAGCATGCTCTTTTAATGATGTAATTTAAATTTGCACTACAAAGAGACGCTTACCTGCACCTTGGAAACTAGAACTAATTACAAAAACCGCGCGCACACGTTGAACTTTTGTTTCCTCCAAAAAAATTCACCTCAGCTCCAAGAAAAAATTTCCAAAAAAATTCTAACCCGTATTTTTTCAAAAACAAATTATCCCCCAATCGTGGCTATACCAGACCAATCCCACCCACCCATGCATACGAAATTCGAATATATAAACAAACCCAAAAAAAGACCACTCGCTACACTACCCCAACGAAAAAATTCACTCCATAAACTTCACTCCTCTCTCACTCGGCATTTTTGCAGGCTGCAAAAATAATTCTGCGCGCACGCGAGGCTCCCAGGCGCAGTTAGCTTATTCATGAGGCCGGGGCTAAAATAAAAAGCCGGCAAGCGACACGTTCCTGATAACCCTTGCCGAGGCTATTTCCGAGAGCGCGCGGGCTTCCTCGTTAAGAATCAATGAGACGCTTCCACGGGGCAGGCTGAGGGGACGCTGCGACCTTGACCTGATGTCTGTGAAAATTTCGTTCTGCACGGGGAGAGGGGTTTTTAAGGGACCCCCTGTGCGTGTTTGGTGTGATGGGGGAGATGCGGTTTTTTTGAGAAAAAAGTGGCGTTTTTTTGCGGGGTTGGTGAGGGGGAAGTTTAATTTTTATAATGAATGCTTTTGTTAGGGTGGGAGCGGTTTTGTGGAAGGGTTATTTGGGGCGTGCAAAAATGAAATTTTAATGCATTTTATGGAAAATGGAAAAAAGTCTATATTTTTTCACGAAAATTAAGTCCGGGCATCTAATTTTTGTTCATACACGTACATCTTTAGAAGACTACAACCGAGTTTTTTTAACACATTCAGCTCATATCCAAGTTTTATCTATCTTCCTTTCTATATTGTGCGTCTATTCAAAATCCGTTATCAAGGGCCGATTATATTTTTTCGCCGTATTGTGTACACGTACACGCCGAGCGTACTTTTAAGCACTATTTCAATCATGCTTCAGGCTGCTTGTCGATAGCACGCCTCGCTTCGTGCTTGACTGCAGCGTTGGACATCAATCATAAATGTTTTTCAACACTGGCCTGACTGAAGCAGCGCGCGCGCGCTATCAATACCTTTATCATTTTCTATTTATACTGGAGAGGTTAATTTGATATGCATGCCATTAAAGCTAGAAGTATATAAGCTTGGGGGAAAAAAAGTTCTTTTGTTCAGAAATGAGCTGAGAGAGCCGGGATTAAACACTTTTTAAAGTGAGTTAACGTTATTTTCTCTGTACCTTTACCCATTTGTGAGAATGATTAGGAAAGGTTAAATTTGATCTAAACGTTGATTGTCTAGAAAAATGCTTTTATAAAAAGCTCCATTTATTTCTATTATAAAACGAAATTTAAAATACGAGTGTATTTTATGGAGCGTTAAGGAACACTTTTAAGGACACTGAAATTACGACGAGGAAAAAATGCTAATGGCCTCGCTATTTGGATGATCGCGTCGAGCCATAAAAATGCTAAACAGTTTTTAAAATTTCCCCCCTTTTTTCTCAAAACGTACAGTTACACACATTTATTTCGATCCTTTCACACTACAATCAGAAAATCAGCATACCCACACGCTTACGCAATTATCGACCCCACACGCACCAGAGCAACTCCACGCCAATCAGCCGGCAAGCCAACAAGGCCCACGCATCGAGAATTAAACTAATCAAAAGGCCAATTAATCCGCAAGTCGGGCGCATAAAACAACGAGAGAGCGGCGGAAAGTTACGCTCTCGCAATGTCCTCGCAGTTTAAAGTTCCGTGCGGCGGCGGAGAAATCGTCGGGAACGTCGCGAAGTGTAATTCGCTCGGTAAGTTCGGAGACATGGAAATCGCAATATCTGCGCGGGAGGCTGGAGGGAGGCGCGGATGTGGGTGATTTCCGGCGAACAGATGCTTAACTGAATGCCGGGGCGCGCCGGCGCGGATTAAACTTTGCCGTGGGAGGCGAAATTACGCAATGTTACGCGGTATCCGCGCGCGACGCGCCTCCTTCGCGAGTTTTGCGCGCTTCTTTTCCGATACTTCGGGGGTATTGGGATTGGGGATGAGATTTCATGTGTGTGACGTTTTGGGTTGTTACGTAATGTTAGGGTTTTTTATTGGGACGATTGAATTTTTTTGTTAGAAAGTTCAATATTTAGTTTGATGAGGTATTTTAAATTAATCAAGTATTAGGTTATTAGCTTCTTTTACGCGGATAATTAAATATGAGATATAATTTTATTAAAGTTCAGAAAGTTGAGGGAAAAATCTAATTTGCGGAATCAATTTACAGATTTAAAGTAACAAGTTTAATTAACTTCTAATAGAATTTAAAACCTTTTAAAGTGACTTTCTGATTCTCCCGCAGCAGTAAATAACAATTTTTCCTCAAGAAATTCAATTCACCAATTATCCTCACACTTAACCATAAATCTCGGTCAAATTTAAAGAACACGTACTTAACTTCCCTCCCTTCGAATTCAAATTCTCAAAAAGAAAAACTACTCCCAACCAAATCCATCATCACCCCCAAACTCCCTCCAGCCCCATAAACAACAGTTCAAAACGAGACCCCACCACTTTTTCATTACGCGCCATCACCTGCCCCCGAAAAAAAGAACAACAACAAGCCGGTCTTGCAGCCCTCCGTAAGCATTCAACCTTGACCCACTGCCGAAAATTTTCCCTATACACCAGCAAGCCCCCTACAGTAGGGGAGCTCTCGCACCGACGAATTCTCGTGACGCGGGCCAATATCACACGGCGGCCAGTTTAGTGTATATAGCGCGCACGCGCTCCTGGCACGCGCCCCGACGATCTGCGGCTTTTCTACTTGGCTTCGCTCGCTTGGGCTCGCCTTTTTCTCTTGCGGATTCCTCGAGGGGCTGGATTTTTGCTCGATGCTTAATCGAGGGATTTATTTTTTCATGAGGTTTCGAGGCCTGCTGGGCTTGCGAATTGAAAAGGACGGATAGAGTCACGTGGTGTATTTTGGTTCGTGTCTTTTTGGCTCTTTCGGGTTTACTATTATATAGCTATTTTTAAAGCTGTCTGTCAGTCGCGCTGACTATTTTAAAATACTGCTGTTTTCAGCTGAAAATGGACGTTATATGGGGAACGAGTGCATAAAGTCTGATAAAATATCAGGTAAAAGCTTCTGCTCGATGGAATAAAAAATATGGATTTTTTAAAATCCGGTTCAATTGCTGAGCACATACTTTTTAGTACTTTAGAAGACGTACATTGATTCGGTTGTTGATAAATATTATTATGGACTCTGACAAACGAATTTTTTAGGTCAAATTTTTAAACTATATCGATAGAAAACTGTAGTTATGAAATGTTTATCGATTTGTTAGCAATGACAATACGGATTACTCTCATTTACATGATTTATTTTTAATGATTACGTTTTTAATTATTAAGCGATACATTACGATAAAAATTGATTTTCAGTGTGGACTTGTATTTAAAATATCATTTTTACGTATACCTATTGGCTTTAGAATATTAGATTTTGGTTGATGCTGTTTGCTAAAATATATTTTATAATAACTTGACTACTAACTTTTTACACTGAAAATATATAAAAATATATATAAAAGTTTTCAATATTCATTTATTGATTTTATTATCTTTTGTTAAAATCTGAATTTCCATTCATCATATTATAAACTTTGACCAGAATTTTTTTCGTTTCAACAAACCATCCTAAAATTTCAACAACAAATACAATTTTTCACAAAATATCGAGAGTTCTTAATTCAACTCCCCGAAAAATCAGCATAGAGCCAAATCAGAATAAAATCTAGAACTATAATCCCGACGTTCAAACTTTAATCCCGCGCTCTCCGCCAACTCGCCCCCTCAAAACCCTAACAAACTTCGAATTAATAAAAAAAAAAAAGAAGAAAAAAAACAGCAACGGCAAACCTGGCCTCGTATTCTCTTAATAAAAAACTTTGGCCGCAGCTTGGCGTTCTTTTTCCCAGCAACTAGTCGCGTCGGAGGCGGCAGAGTCTTAACGAAATCCCGGCCGGCACGAAATTTGAAATGAAAATTCGTGCTCGCGACGCACTTGAAAAGTCATTCGCTCGCGGCGGGGAAAAAAAGAAGCAGAGAGAGCAGGACACAGAGTATGAATAATTATGGCTTTTACCGGCAGGAAAGCGAAACACGCTCTCGTTTAATCATTAAAAAAAGGAGAGGGAGAGAGACTTGCACTTTGGTATTTTACTATGCGGCCCTCTGGCATTTGCATGTGTGTGCGCGCGTCGCTTTTTACGAGCTTTGGTGGCTGTAAAAATCCTAATCGCGGGGGTGGCTAGAAAAAAGGCTTGGTGTATGAGTGCGGTGCCAAGTGCGCGACTGGAATTATTGCCTATTAGGGAAGCGATCGATGGGGAGGCTCGCTGTTATTGTTCTGTCGCGAGAATTGCCGATCGATGACGATAATGATGCTTAGGAGTGCCGAAGGCTCCGTAATGTACGCGGCTGTGCGTTGGTAATTTTAGACTTTAACGAAGGAAAATGCCGAGAGAGAGAGAGAGAGGAGGGAAACTCGAGCGAGGGGCTGTTCACCCCGAAACGGGGCTAGGATGATTACACTTTTCAAATGATTTTCTTGGCGTTTTAAAAAGTATTTCGATTTTTAAGTATAGGACAATTATTTTTGTAGCTTGCTACAACGTTATATTATTACATAGTTAAATATTCTATATTTTTATATATAATTTTTATACAATTTTTCATATTAAAATTAAAAATTGATAGTAATAAAATTAAAATCGTATGGATCTCAATTAATAAATTAAAAACAAAATACCCACTTTTGTAAATTTTTTAATTTATTAAAGTGCCATTAAAATCCAAGTAAAGAAATCTTTAACGAAGTAATTAATATAAGTAAATAATAAATCTTTCTGCTTTTCATTCTGGCCCTTATCTATGGTACGTAACGTAGATGAAATTGAATGCACTATATGTAGTAAGTGTTCAACGAGTATGAGAAGTACTATCAAGTTTTCCAGGAATCAGGTAGAAAGAAAAAATAGATTAGAATAAAGAAAGTCAGCATTGCCAAGAGTTAAGAAAAATCAATTATTTAACCTTAGAATTTATATTAGCTAGCAAAGAATACCAAGATAATTTATGGTTTGATTATATTGATTTCATTATAGAAATCTCATTATTACATATAATAAATAGACATTTTAAATTGTATGAGAAATTGTAGAAAGATTTAGACAAAAAAACTATTTTATTACATGAATAAATATTTTCTGAAAAAAAAAAAAAAAACGATTTTGATAAATTACCTTAAGTCTTAATTGCGAGTTAAAAATCCACTTAAAAAGGATATATTTTTTATGACTCGTTTTTACATTTTTCCCTTTGAATTTCGTGAAGTTTAAAAGACACTTACTTTTGGTAATCTTTGTGATTCTGCACTGAATTCAGATGGGTACAATGGTAGAGAGAGATGAAAAAAAAATATAGTCTTTTCAGGCTGGTGTTTTATTGCTTTTTATTACTTTTCCAATAAGACCTACTAAAAATATTAGAAATATACAATGTTGAAAAGGAATGAAGAACAATAAAGTTATAAAGGAATCAAACAAAAATTAAACCTCTTTAAGTGGTTTCTTTATACTTAATAAGAGTTTCGAGTAACTTTTTATGCATTAAAGTGCAATTTAAAACTTTTTAAAATTTGTTTCAAGATTAATTTAAGACATATAGGAGATTTCTGAAATATTTATGCAAGAAAAAAATTCGTTGATAATTGATATATAAATTTAAGTTAAATGTGAAATATTATTTAATAACCTTTTTTATTAAATTTTAATTTTATTAGACTAATTCTTTTAAAATTGTAAGATTTTTTATATCATATCATAGCAGCATCTAAAATAAAATATCGGAAT
Organism: Eupelmus urozonus; assembly: GCA_900480035.1. Lineage (NCBI taxonomy): Eukaryota > Metazoa > Arthropoda > Insecta > Hymenoptera > Eupelmidae > Eupelmus > Eupelmus urozonus. Next base: position 8,937 of record UELX01002572.1, on the reverse strand, counting down.
AAAAGAATTAAGATTGACATTTACATTGCAATGATAATCTAAAACTGTCCACTACTAACTACGTATGCAAAAATATTAGAAAACTCGAATACTTATACAGATTCATCTTCATTTCCCTCCTCAACCCGGAAAAAATCGCGGCACGAGAGGCAACTTTTCCGAGTTCGCGCGGACGCGAAAAAGCCATCTCTTCGCGTAGCGCAAACAAAAGGTAGAAAAATCAGTATATATAACCGAGGCGACTCTCTAAAGGCTGAAGTATCGCCGCAAAAGAAGACCGATCTGTATAAACAGGGACTGCGTAGAGCTACAGATTACACGTTGAGGCGCAGAGGTAAAGTCGGTTTCGCGCCTGCAAATAAATCCGCCCATTATCCTCTCCAAAGAGAAAGGGTAGCCAAGGCTGTTAAAAGACGAAACTGCGACCGGGCAAACTGAGCGCGAAAACGGAAACGAAGAAAAAAATTGAGGAGACGGCTAACGGAAATTAGTTTCCGTATTGTTGGAAGGTTTGAGGGTGACGAGACAATCGTTTGTGTATATGATTGTTTCTTTGCGTACGATCGGTCGAGCACAAAAATTTCTGCTATTCGAAATACATCATTTGATTTAGAAGAATAGTATGAATCGTTTTATAAAATAGTACAATTGTCAAGCTATCAGCAATGAAAGGGTTGAACAAATATGCCTACGGAATATTATACAGAAACCCAAGAATTATGCCTTGAAAAATTGTAAAAAATTAAGAATTTTTTTTAACGAATTAGTCAGTGGAAAATTTTTTAAAAACTGGATAATGCATAATTTTTAACATAATTTTTAGAAACCTTAATTGATTATTATAAAGCTTTACTATGAGAGAAAACAAAGAGTATTTTTCCGCCTATGATAAAATGTATTTTAACAGCGTGAGCATATTCTAATTAATAATACATGCATAACACAAACGTTCCGAAAAAGGTAAAGGGGTACAGGAAGATTTACTCAGGCCCCTAATAAAATATACAGCTTAATTCTTGTATCACATGCTTATGCATATCCACACACCCCCGCATCTCCATAAGCACACACAATCATATAAAATACACTTCCCAGCCATCCCCAACGAATGAACGAACCAGCGCCGAAAAGAGAAGAGCGCAAAAATCGAGGACAGAGACGTAGAGAGGTAGAGAGAGAAGCGAGAAAGAGAGAGAGAGAGTCTGTGGATAAGGATAATAACATGTACACTTGCGCGCTCCGCAGGCAAAATTGTTGTTCCCGGGAGAATGTCTGGGTCCCGCGTATATACATACCTACCTACTCGTTGCGAGATTGTTTTGCCTTTCACAAGAGAGAGAGAGGGAGCGAAAAAGAGCGAAAGAGGGAGAAAGAGAGAGAGAGAGAGGAATGAGCGCAAGCGAGCGCGAGAGATAGGGGCACCGCTGCGACAATAAGAGAAATCGCGGACAAAGAGAAGCGAAATCGGTGCGGTCCGCGATAAGGGAGGCTGGAAGAGAGAGAAAAATTATGCAGTGCTGGCGGTTGGGAGTCGAGAGGTTTTCGCGAAGTTTTCCGAGAGGTGTGGCTGGCTTTGACGAGCAATGGCCCGCTCGACGTTTCTATTGCTGAGATTATTTTCATGGAGATTTTTTGCTTACGTTGTTGATTATGGTGACTTTTTGGAGATTTTAAATGTTTAAGTCTAGTTATGCTGAGAGTTTTTTTCTGTACTTAGAAAAATGGATTAATACTGAAAAATATTGCATTTTTTCAAGAGGGGAATCGTTTTTCATAGCGGAAAGTATCGTATAAATGGATTTATATAATCAATTATTTAAAAATTACTTAGTAAGTCATTACTATTTTATTTATAAAGATACAATATTAAAACTTGAACATAGGTAAACTCCGATATTTCATTGATTAAATTTATATTTTCCATTTTTATTAGCGCAGGATTCGAAAATCAATAATAATGTTCCATATCAATGTATAATTATAGCTAGAGCAGTATTGATATACATAACAAAGTATAATACACATACTTTAAAAAACTTTCGAAAAATTAGGTGCTTATCAATTAAAAGAGTTGTGATGTATATATCATAGTTTGTTTGATTAATCCTTTTTAAAGTCCACTAATTTTACCTAATTTTGCGCAGGTATATACACAGTATTATGGAAATTTAATAATCTAAAACGAGAGAAATTTTTATCAGTATATTTTAGAATCTAGACGGTGAACCAATCTGAAATTTTGCAAGAATATTCTTGAATGCAAAGAGTAATTTTGCCCAAGTATTTTTTTATTTTTCATACAATTTTCTATTTTATTAAATATTATGAACAGCAAACAATATATTCCAACACAACTACCTTAAAAAAAATAAATAAATAAAAATGTAGGTTATTCCTTGAATTTTTCCAATATTGTTACAAATTTTCTAAATTATATTCGTCTTAGCTACTACAATAAATTGAGAGAACAATTTTGTTCAAGCTAAAAAAATTAGCTTTAAAATTCTGTAGTATAAATATCAAAATGCGAAATGAGGATGTTATAAATGAAGTGCTTGATTAAATAAGGTTAAATTATATACTTTTCAGAAGTTTTACTAGTGTGTTCTTTGTAATAGATTATGAAAAAAGTTATATAAGTAATTTGGACACAATTAATATTAACTAAAAATTTTGTTCATAAGAGTGTCAGTGAAATTTAGGTCTCAATACAGTACCATAGCCTTTAATACATTGATATTAGTATTATCGGAAAAACATAATTCAAATTTTTATAACGTCAGACACTTTTTGATGATAAAAAAGAAAATTAATGGCAAGTTCTAAGAAACAAATAAAAGATTTCGAGGTTATAAATATTATATTCATGTTAAAAAATGTAGATCTTCAGACAAGGTTTACAAGTGCATTTAAACAGGTCTATATAATCTAGACTCTTTAATCTATTAGAGTGATAAATTCTCGACGATATCCTATCTTGAAATATAATAGAAGCTTGTAGCAGCAACTCAATTAGGAAAGTCATTTCTCACTCAAATCATAGTCATTTTGCCCTAATTACGTCGCGTGCCGCAAAATACATGCACTTAGAAAAAATAATTTATTCCGCAAATTTACGTGATTTTTTAATACGTTAATTTATTGAAAACTTTCAAATACTGCCATTAACTGATATACTTAAAAGTCTATAATGAAATAAACATTTTTTTTTAAGTTTACAACATTATCAAGGCATAATTTCGGTCTTTAACATTGTTAAAGTCATAAAAGTTTTAATGTAGTTGATATTTCCCACAAATTAACAAATCCAGTAGTAATGGGATGTTCTGGTCAGACGTTTACAAATTTTATTCTAGCTTTCTTTTAGATCCTACATATTTAATATTTTTGTAAGCAAGAATAAAACCATAATTATCTTTTTTTCATAAAATCTTACCTTCTAAAAATCATCTCTTTTGTGACGGGCCATTCGGTCCTCACTCCCGTTTTCGTGAGTGAGTCCTTTCATTTTGATTTTGGTCAAATCGGCCACGCTTTCTCCGTCTGTAATGAAACAAAGATTTGTAAATTCTTTGTCATTATAAATTCATTTGTTAAATTCATATTCTTTGTTTTAAATTTGAATTTTTTTTTATGATCTTTCAAGTCTTAAGGTGAAAAAATTACTGAGCTTAAAAACGTAAATTTCTTTCATCATAGTAATAATTTACAACTATAATGACCTTACTATTGCGATGATTTATTTATTCAAAACAATTCGCATCATTTTTAGTGTCTTATAAACATAATTGTAAATCAAACCAAATCTTTTTAAAACTAACAACGCGTTTATCTAAACTATCCTAAATGCCACCACTTCCTCATCTCAAGCAACCAGACACCATCCCGACCCAAAACCCTCCCTCCATTTCCCTGCATTCTAAAATTGCCTCCCCGCGCCTCACAAAGAGCGCGCTGAAAAATTTTCCAACGCGAATCAACTCATCCTGCTCTCTCCGCTCTAAAGATAGCCAACGGATAACTTTGCATTTTTACATCCAACCCCGCGTACCTCGACCCATACTCGAATAAACCTTTTCGCATTACAATGAAAGATAAGAGAGCCAAAGAAGCCAGCTAGCTTGCCTTCATTCTCCCAAACGACGCGCGCAGGGAAAAAAAAACAAGAAGAAAAGCCCGGAACGCGCGGGAAAAATCCCGGGAAAATCAAGCAGTTTGCCCCTCGGAGATAAACCCCGAGCCCAAGGCGCCCTTCGCCTTGACACGGCTTCTTCCTCCCTTTTTCGGCGCTCACCGTCCCTCAGCAGGCAGGAAGAAGGTATAAGGAATCGATATGGAAGAGAGAGGGAGGCTGCCTCTAAGGACAGAGTTGCCCTTCCGAGCGACGCTCCTGAGCCCCCGTGTGCACACGGCGTCTTTTCAGATGCCGAAATATATATCGGAGGGATGCAGCCTCCGCTCTGGCTGCGCCTCTGCGCATGCCGTTTGAATTTATGGGCCTGGCGCCGCTTGCTTGGATATTTTATGGCCGATGCTATTTAGTGGGTAATTTTATGGGGGTGTATTATAAAATATGGCTAATAGAAAAGGTAGGGTTTTGGAGAGCTATGATTTTATTAGGATTTGCGAAGAGTAGTTTTTGTTGTGGGTAGTTTTCTAAAATTTTCACTAGCTGAGCTGATGATTATTTTATGAATAGTATGGATATATAGAAATGATTATTTAATTCTGTTGAATTCATTGAGTTATTGGCATTTGTTTGGCAGCATTGTTTTTGTTTTTTGTTGAGAATTTCAAAAGATTGAATTTTCAATGTCACTTGCACGGATGTAGCCGCACGTGGCGCGGCGCGGAGTATGTGAAAGTTTAGGTTTTTGAATTGTAAAAGTTTCTGCATTCTTAAGTGAATAGCATTGTGCCCGCAAAAAGTTTGAAAATGTTGCGTTAAAAAGAATCTGCGGAGCTTGAACATACACTATTGTTTACGATGTAAAAGGAGCAGCGCCGAGAATGGTTTGTATAGCATAGATTTAAAAAAATTTTTAAATTAAGCTTATGTTGATTACTATGAAAGTATATCTAAAAGTATAATTGTCTTGGAGAATTTTTAAATACATATCATTGCAAAATGGAAATTCAATGTTTTATGATTTTGACAGAGATAGTTTTTAATATATTTTTTGCTTTCAAAGTACTACAATTGCGAAAAAAAAAAGAAAAAAAACAATACAAAATATTGAAAAACACTTCTTCACTTCAATTGATGCATAATATTTTTCAATAGATAGTAAGAAACGAATGGTATTATAAGGTTTTATATTATATGACGAATTTTAATTATATAATGATAAATAATAATTAAAACAAGATTTTTTCATGTCAGTTTTCCTGTAATCCCTCAAACTGTATTTTATGTAAAAGAAAATCGTTTACTTTATAAAAACCCTCTTTTTACTGTACTTATTATGATAATGAATGAGTTAAATATAGAATAACTGGAAGTGCACATAAAAAATTTTCCAAGTGAATTAATGACAAGCAAATTAAAAACTCCCTGATTATTAACATTTCCATGATTGAAAATTATCGCATGTACATATTTTAAAAAAGTGACTTTGTCGGAATTTACAGTTTAATAATTGAATTAAAAAGTAAATAAAGAGATTTTATATTAATGAAAATTTCCGGAAATTATAACATTTTTTTGTTTAATACAAATTTTCTAAGTATTTTCAGACTCTGTGACAAGTCGAAAAAGAAGTAATATGAAAACTTATAAATTAAAATGGAAATATTAACAATTTCATGTAATAATCATAATTGAGTGAACGGTTTTAAATTGAGCGACAGTTTCAAAGTAAACTCTAACAATGTTTACATTTGTGTTATACTAAATCAATCATTTAAAAAGTCAGAATGTTTATTTTAAAATATTCACACTCTTCATTTTTAAATAATTATTCGAAGTTCAGTCTGTTAAATTAATTCAAAATACTAAAACTTTTAATTGAGATTAAAAATTATTGATTTTATTGAGGTTATTAAGAGTAAACGAAAAAATAGACAAAATAACTAACAATTTTTAATTATTTTTTGTAACTAATTGTACTAACAAAAGAAAAATAATAAATTTTAATCTAAAATGTAGATTTTTTAGTAATGAATAAAAATAAGGATAATTCCGTATTAAAAAATGTACTTTTAACAAGCTTATTATGTACAAGTTACTTTAAAATCTGTAGATGTCTACACAGAACGAATACCGTAATCAGAGAATCTACGAAAAAATAAACTTTCCATTATAGAAACACATTTTAATTAAGGACACAATTAAAAAACCGGTCTTGTTCTCTACATCACATTTATAAATAATTTAAAAATGCATCGCAGTTTAAAAGTGTCTTCATCATCATCTAAACATCTCAAGCTTCACCCAATTAAAAAACAATCCCAATAATTCCCCCCTCCTCCAAAACCATCCTTAATCAATCCCAACCATCCCCACACAATAATCTCCGCATTCCTCCCCAACCATCCTCCAAAAATTCGCAAACAAACGCAACTCAAAAACATCATCCCCCCACTCTCCCAACATCTCTCCCCAAAAAAAGCGCGCGCGCTTTTTTTGCGGTCGCGCGCGCGCGAGCGAGCGGCACACATCCGCGCTATACACTCGGCTTCCAGCGATGTGTCCCGGACCAACGGCCCCCGCTTGTGCCGGATCGATATACCCTTTTTTCGTGCGGGGGAGAGCGAGAGAGAGAGAGAGACGGCCGGAGGGAGAGAAACTGAAGTGGCCGAGTCTCGAGCACACAGCTGCACACACGGAGTCGCGGGAAAAGCGTGTATAGCGCGCGCTCACCGGAGAGAGAAAGAAAAAAGTCGGGGAAAAAACGAAGGGAGGAGGATAAATAGAGAGAGTGTGTGCGTAGAGGTGATCGGGAGAGCGAAAAATCGTGCTCGAGGACCAATTTGTTCGATTCGTTCGCTTTCCGATCGGCGCGCGGTTCGGTTTAGAAAATTTAGAGATACACCGGGTAATCAGAGAGCGGTGTGATGTTGTATTGATCAGTATTCCAGTCGATTTTGCAGGATTGCAAGCTGGAGATACATTGATTTAACATTGAAAATTAAAAAGAGTCAAACGACGTTTATTACATTGAAACACACGCAGGCAAAACACAACATCGAAAAAATCCACCAATTCCAACATAAAAACCATCAACCCACGAAAATCGTCCTCCCTCTAATCCCACCCCAAAAAAACCCAAACAACCCACAAAGCCCCGAAACGAACAAAGACATAAAGAACGACCAAAAAAGAAAAGCAAAAATCCCAAAAACAAAAAAAAAACAGAGAAGAAAAGTCGGTCTCTCTCCTCCGCTCGGAGCGCCGCCGTCGTCGCCGCCGCGCTAGCGCCGTCAAAATCAATACGACCTACCTGCACCGTCTCTCTCTCCCTCGCCTCTCTCTCTCTCTCGCTCTGCCCACCCACCCGTGCACGCACACACACACAGCTACAGGGGGGACTGGCGCGTAAGGGACGGAGCGAGAGAGACGGAGAGTTTTGACGGTGCACGAGGCGAATTTGCGGTGTATACGCGTGCACGTCTGCTTGTGTGTGCATAGACGTCTACTTCACTTTTCACTTGATCCTTTTTTTTTCGAGCTTGATTATGCTTATAACAGCGTAAAACTCCCAGCACTGTTATCAGATCGATCGCTCTTATCTGACCGCGCGAGAAAGCCACCTCCGCCGCTTTTCTAAGGACACCCAGCCGTATATATACACCCACTACCTACCGGAAAAGAGAGCGAGATCTACCGCAGCAGCAGTGATGCGGCGTCTATATCCTAGCTCCTCTCCTCCGTCTCATCGATCCTTAAGGGCACAGGTCACTTTTTCAAAAAAAAAAACCTTAAGTATATACACACTCGTTAAACCATTACATATCACACCGAAGTTATACCGCGAGAGCGCGGCGTCCTGTCTCTCTCTCTTTAGGCGAGAGCGTCGGAGAGAGGGAGTCGCGCGCTGCCGCCGACGACGACGCGCACTCGGCGGGGGATGAAACGCGACGGAAAAGCACAGCAGGCGAGCGCGCCGCTCTATCTGCCTGCGCGCGCTGCTGCAACGCTCCTTACTAGCCTCTGTCTCTTTCTATCCTTTGCGTTGCAGCCCCCCTGAGTTGGTGTGTGTTGGTGGGAGCCGACATGTTGCGCGCTAGAGCGCAGGTCTCGAACGCGCGGAGCGCTCTGGTGGTTAGTTGTGTGTATATACACAAGGAGCGATGGCCGAGCCTTACGGTTCCCTTCCTATTACTACTATATGGGAGGAGAGGAGCCGCTGGAGGGAGGGAGAGGTTTCAGAGAGCTTTGGAGGGAGGATGAGGAGGCTGGGGTTTGGTTGGGATGGGATGGTTGGTTTTATTGCTGGGGGGTTTGGTGGGATTGACGGAATGATTTTTGACTGTTTGATGGTGTTGGTTAGTTAGTGGTTTATTGGTTGGGATATTTTTTTATGAGATTGAGGATTTAGATTTTTTAGCCTTTTCTTGCTGTGCGCTTACTGCAGGTGCGCTCGGGTCTTCCAAATATAGTCGCACAGGCAGCTTGATAAATCTTTATTTTTTGCTTTTTAATACTTTTGCAATATTTTCGCTTGACATTCTTTTTTTGGTCAATACTAGTTAGTAAATATAAAAATAAAATTTGACAGTGCGAATACTGTGTTATCTAATAGTATTGAATATTTTTATTACTATTATTAGTACTGAATAAAAATGTATAATAAATGAAAAAATTGTGTAAGTTTCAAATACTTAATTTCAAATACTATAATTACGAAAATATTCTAACGACAAGTTGTAAAAACAAATTACCTATCTGTTTCAGACATGTAAAAAATATGCATATTTATATTTAACTATATATAT
>UELX01002571.1:0-29880 GCA_900480035.1 Eupelmus urozonus | reverse complement strand
TCTTTCTCTCTCTTTCTCTCTCTCTCTCTCTCTCTCTCTCTCTCTCTCTCTCTCTCTCTCTCTCTCTCTCTCTCTCTCTTACTCTCTTTCTCTCTCCCTTTTTCTGTCTCTTTCTTTCTCTTTCTCTCTCTCTCTCTCTCTCTTACTCTCTCTTGCTCTCTCTTTCTCTCTCTCTCTCTCTCGCTCTCTTTCAGTCTGTTTCTCTCTGGTGTGGAGTGGAAAAAAGGCGAAGAAATCGTTAAGTGAGCGACTCTAGAGCATTTTTGGAGCCCGTCTTCTTCCACTATCGCTTCTTTATCTCGTTTTATTTCAACGGTGGGATATGTAATTGACGTTGTAGTGTGCCGGATTGTTTGCGTCTTCGGGAAAAAAGACGAAGCACGCGACAACTGTACAATCATCGTGACAATTGTTCAAATAATAGCGACGCTGACGACTGGGTACGTTCACGCGCCAAGTAGATATAAGTGATTAAAAAATCCATGTATTTTATATTTTTTTCTAGTTTTTGTGGAACTAGCTACCAATTTTTAGAATAAAAATTGTATTTATAGGTTTACAAAACGAATGTTGAACAATTTATTTTGTTGGTCCCATTAGGCTGGCGGAGGCGAAGATGCTCCCTTAAATTGCGACAGCAATACATTTTTAACGCACGGTTGTGGACAATGAATTTGACTGGCTGGTAGTTGTTTTATAGGTAAATAGACTACTGACGGACTTTGCACTATGACTGATATTTTGTCATTCTGTCCTGCCACAACCACTTGATCTCCATTTCCTGTAATGAAATTTATTAATTAAAAATATGAAACTCTGATATATTGAATAATTTTTCATTTATACCTGTATTACTGTTAATTTCGGTGGGATTATTATGTCCTGGAGAGCCTGAATTACTATTAGAAGAATTTTTGGAAGGAGTTGAACTAGGAGTAGGAGAAGTAGTAGAAGTAGGAGTGGGGGTAGTAGTAAGAATTGGAGTAAAAGTAGGAGTAGTAGTACGAATAGGAGTAGAAGTAGGAATAGGAATAGGAGTCTCGTTAGCATTTACATCATGATTTTCATAAATTTCATGAACTTCTGCATTATGTGAAATATTTGGATCGTCAACAGGATTCTCTGGAGATTCGGTGGTAGTAGTAGTTGTAGTGGTAGTGGTGGTTACCTATATTTAATAAAGTTAATCAAAATCGACACTATCTTCTCAGAAAATAAATTTCTGTACAAAATAAAGAAATACAAAATAGGTAACTTTTACTGTAGAAGGAAATGAAGAAGAATGATTTTCTCCAGCAATCTCTTCCGTCGGGAAAACGAAATCTTTATTAGTAGTTGGTACAGAAGTAGTTGGTCTGTTCGGGACTCTTCCTTCAGTGCTGATTTCATTATGGTGATTAGTTTTGTTAGGACATATAATATGATTTCCATTTTCTAGCAGGGGTTCAGTTCCATGGGAACCAACGAATTTATGACCAGTTATGCATTCAAAAGCTGTAGGATAATCTTCGTAAATTGCTTGGGTTTGACCGTGGACCAATCCATCTTGGGAAGTGAATGTATTTTGCTGACTACCATGATGTCCGACCACGAAGTTTTTTCTTTCATTTTCTAAATATTTGAGTTATAAAATTATTAATTTTTGTTGGTTTTGATAATAAAAAAGGTGATTACTTTGTAATCTATTGTCAAAATTGTTTTTATTCTAAGTTTGTTATACCCGAATGTTCTAAATATATCTTGCGTACATCATTGCGTGAAAAAAATATATTAACGTTTCAAAATATTTTCAATTACCTGTAGGTGGTGGAATAAGATCACGATGTTCATCATTATCACTTTCTGAAGAACTTACTTGTTCTAAAATTTAAAATTGTATTTCAAATTATAATCTCTTTATACACTTTACAAGTCAAATGTTTAAATTTCTACCTGAATATTGAAAACTAAGTATTCCTATAAAAATAATGTGAAATAACTTCATAACTGCAATTGGTTTAATTAATAACTAAAATTATTTAACTTATGTTCAGAATGTTTTACTTTTGTCTACGTTCTACGTTTTAAATTACTAACTAAAAACATATTTCATATTATTTTTTGCCTATATGCTTTCAAATTACTTGTTCGTGATTTTACCTACAATAAATTGAGTTTTTAATGTCGCTAGATATCAATAATTAGTAACCGTTAAATTCCAAATTATTCGAATGCAGGAATAGTTTTCTATAATTTTTTATTTTCAAATATACATAAAAAAGAGTTTTTCTTTTATTAATTAATAATATATTTTCATCACTCATTAGAAGATATCAGTGTACAATTCTGTTAAATAGGAACAATTTAAACTTATGGGTGCTTTTTAAAATTCAAATATTGAACCATTGAAATAAATGATCTTTCTCCAATAAACAAGTCAATATTTATGAAAATTTAATATTTACAACTTATTTACTTTTTGGAATCATTGCCATGCGAATATTTTTTTATTTTTGTATATAGTAAATTCAGTTAGTATAGTGTAAAAAGACTTGTTTTCTATGTGCTCTGAACCCTTCAAATGTTAAAAAAAAATATTACATCCCTGATAGAAATTTACACATATAAAATGGTTAGACGCTAAGAAATAGCGTTAAATCCATTTTTATCAGAGATTAACTAGCTATTAAATGAGTTACATTTACACATCAAACATAATAATTTTAGTGCAGAGTATAAAAAGTATAAATAATAAACGCATAACCATTGCAAATATTGCAAATAATCTCACACTACTAAAATAAAAACGGAAAGCTTGGTTTGAAACCGTTAGCGTCAAAATCATTATTGGACAAAAATTCATTATCTCTATTGTAATAATCATTGGAATCAGCAGAGAACTGATCGAAACGGTTATGATAATCGAGCGATGGTGGTTCAAAAGCGTCATAGTAATTTGGCGGGAACGGCTGCAGAACCCGATTAATGTCGTTGAAATTTGAAAATTGAGCTGCAGCTGGAGTCGTTGTTAAAGGCACCGGGGTCGTAAATTCGACGTGTGAAACGTTCTGTGGGTATCCACCGTAGTAGTATCCATTTGAGTTTTCTAATGGATACCAAGAGCTGTTTTTTGCCGGAATCGGAGTCGTAGTTGTGATATTCATAGTAACGTTTGTAGTGGTGGACGTCGTAGACGCCATGGAAGTCATCATTTCTGTTGGTTTGGTGGTCTCTGTCGTATCATCAATTCTCGTTGTTACTTCAGGTGTGGTAGTTTCAATTGTAGTTGGAGCTTCAGTGGTGGTAGTAGAAGTGGTAGTCGGGGCTCTTTGAGTTGTAGAGACTCTGTCAGTTGTATGTTGTTGCTGCTGTGGTGGGCGAGGTCGCACTTGCCGACTTTCATCCTCATCTTCTTTGTCTTTCTCGATCAATTTAACCGTTGTTTCTTCAGCTACCAAGTCTGCATTATCCTCCGTATCGATTCTCTTCGTAACAGCGTTTGTTATTTTCATCAGTGTTTCGATTGTCAGAGCATTCATAATTTTCTGAAGCTATAATAATGATAAAAAAAAAATAAAAGATCATTCTTCAAATACCTCTAAAATTATTATTATTTTTCAGCTTAGTAAAACACCAAGAAATTACCTTTTCATTATTATCATTCTCCTTCTCCATCTCCATCTTCATCTCCATCTTGTCCATCATCGAGTTTCGATCTTCATTCGGTATCTCGTTGTCCTCCACCAGCAACACCACATCCTGATTCTTCACCGGCATCGGCTGATGCGTGGTCGAATGATCCGGTCTGCTAGTGCTAATGCTGCCATTATCACTACCTCCAAACCAGTTGTAAGGATTCAAATAAGTAGCCAAATAACCCAGAGGATTTTCAAAGAAGGAGAAAACCGGAACTGGCTCGTAGACTGCTGCGACGTACGGTCCCCAACGAGCCCCAGGGTAGTTGTTGTAGCTCGAGACATAATGCGGTGGAGCTCTAAGGTCGTACAAAATGTCGGCACGGTCGCTGGGGTGATGTAATGGCGTTTGAACTATGGGATCCGGGAGGCCGAGTCCGGCCGTGAGCGAGAACTTGCCAAGGAAGCGTCCATTACGCTGGGTTGAGTTACGTTTTGGTGGAGGTCGGAGGTGGTTGACTGTTGCTGAAGCGTTGCGGGATGGTTTTTGGAACGGCACACTGTTGGCTATTTGGGATTTTAACGTAGAGGATTGATTGACGGATTAGTTTTTACTTTTGATGATGAATGAAAAGAATTTTTAGTGTGATTATTTAAGTAATAAATAGTATTAGTAACGAGAATTGATAAAAGCGCAAAGTATATATAAATAACGAATCAAAGATATTGTTTCTATTTCTGGAAAAATTTAGGTTTGTGGTTTATAAAATAATTTATGTAGATGATTGCACAAGTCTTATCTACGTGTGCGTTATTTTTTGCAATTATTTTTTAATCAAAACAAAAAATAAATAAATAAAAACGTTGTTTGAAATAATTACGTAAGCTCCGATTAACAATCTATAAACGTATTTATCGCTGTAAATATTGCATAAGTAATACTTACCCAATTCGTGCGAAAGTATAACACCAAGAATGAAAAAAGTTAGAAAGGACCTCGGCGTCGACATTTTTACTCTGTCAGGCGTGCTGAGAAACTAGAGAAAATGCGGAACACTTTGAGAAAGAATGAACCATGCGGGCCTCGTCTGCCCTCATCGTTGAAAAAAGACTCGTAGAAAGTGTAAGCACAAGATAAAATGTTCATTATATTTAACCTGATAAATTTATTAAAATTTTCTTTTTTTGTACTACTTAGAAGCAAATGCGTCACACTTTTCAAAGTAGATCACCAAGCGCGGCCGTAGCTGCTAGTTCACTTGCGAAAAGCGATAAGTAAAGGCGGACTGTTGCAAAAGCTATTTGCTTGAAAATAACTGCAGTGTCGTATATTATTCCATTAATATTTTACAATACCAAATTATCAAGAGTTTAAAAATAATTTTATTTTTTTAATTAAACTTTAAACTCAACTAAAAATTGAAAAATACCATGATAACGTCTACAAGTAAGATTTAAATTTCCCGCGCAAACTGTTTTCCGAAGCCGCCATAGTAAACAACTGCGGCGCTTATTATTCACGCGGTTTTCGGCACACCCGCGCTTCCAATAATTCTTCATCGTACTCCAAAATGCCAAATACTATCCAAAGTTCCTCTACTAGTACAGAAGAAAAAAAGAAGGCTGACATTGGGCTGGAAGACTTAGAGGACTGTGTCAAAGATTTCGCATCGCCGGCTAAGCAAGAGGCACGAGCCTTTTTAAGAGAACGATTTCTGAGAGTGATTACCGGCATTGTTGGTAAAGTTTGTTTTTTAAATTAGTTATCGGGATTTTAATACTGTGAAAATTCAATAATAATAACATTTTTAAGTAGTTTAAGGATTAATATGCATTTATTGTTTTTTTTTATTGACACAGATTGAAATAACCTACAATAGCGAATAATCAATAACCTCTTTTGTAGGTAAACCAGCAAAGTTTCATTTGTATGAAAATACAAGTGTAACTGCTGAATTTCGTGGCTGTGACATTGACTTTTTGGAGCTGTATGTTAGAAACTTAACAACACCATTAGGAACAATACCAGAGGCTGTTCTTAGAACTAATGATGTGATTCTTGTAGAGATGGAGAAGGTGTAAATGATTTTAAAGCTTTTTAAATTATATAACTTTTATGTGATTTGTGTAAAAATTTCAGTACATAACGTATTATAACTAACGTAAGAATAATTATTTACATTTGGTCTACTTAAGAGCGGCGCATGCTCATCATTGTATTTATTTCTGAAATGATTCGCCTGAGATGGTCGATGACTTCTTTGAGATGCCTATTTTTTAGCACTAGTTGCTGAAATGTACAAAAATGTTTATTTTTAATGTGTATAAAATCAATATTTAGTTAAAAGATGTATATTTTGTGTATAAACTGACGATTAAATAATAAAACTTTTTTAGCTTGCAATTTAAAATTTGTTCCTATTATTTATTGAGATATATTATCATAAACTAAAGAAATGAATGAATACGTACCTCCATTGCTTCCTTTTGTTCTTCACAAGCTAGTCGATAAGCTTCTGATGCCTTCTTTTCATCTGATTTCATGTCCCATTCTTCTTTGATAGGAATTAAACTTTCAATGTGAGTATACTCCATGCCCTGTAGTTGACAATTTTCATTGCATTTTTCATAAATAACTCTTAAGCGTTTAAAAAGTTGATGGGTGGCTCTCAAGTGCTCTTGCACCTTTATTTTCTTTTCGTTAGACAAGTTTTGCCCTTGGGATGTGCCTGAAATAACATTTATTGAAAATAATTTATTATAAATTCGATAATTTATGACTGAATCTAATATTTTAATAATTTATGACCATTAAGTGAAAATTGTTAACAATCTATTATATTTTTAAAATAATTTAAAATGTATTATAAAGTTTAAGAATATAATTTATTTTAGTAGATTCAAAAAAGTGCCAACAAAGCAAAATTCTTTTGGTTACTCATATGTTATCATAAATTTCATAAAGTTACTGATTTTTAATATAGCTGCATAATTACAAACCATTTGGAGGTTGAATAGTTTTCAATGTTTGAAACAGCTCTTGCATTCGTGAAACTATTTCCTGAACAGTCTCTTGTCCTAACTTGCACAGACTAGCTGTGTTAAAATCTCTGTTGGGTTGTCTCTGCACAGGTGGCTGAGACTGAGGAACTGGTATTTGAGGTGTGGTGGGCGTACCACCAGCTTGATTATTTTGTTGAACCATAGCAGCCTGCTGTTGTTGCTGCTGCAAATGCATTTGCTGTTGATGTTGCTGCAGTTGCTGTTGCATTGGTTGTTGCTGGGCCATTACTTGCTGTGGGTTTAACATTCCTAAAGCATTTGGACTGACTCCTGCACCTACTCCACCGCCGAACTGTTGTGGACTCACCATACCTATAAAAGAAATAAGTAAATACATTGCTTTATCTGAAGTCCCAAAGAAAATAAATGAAATATATTAAGTATTAAAACAGATATTTAAAAATTTACTTTACATTAAAGATTATAATTTTTTGTTCAACAATAACTATTTTATTATTAAAGGCTAATATGAAATAATTAATTTAATGCGTACCTTGTTGAATACTTTGTTGCATACCTTGTTGAATACTTTGTTGCATACTTTGTTGCATACTCTGTTGCATGCCTTGCTGAGGACTCATTAAACCAGAAACCATTTGCCCTCCACCAAATTGATTTCGCATTGTGTTTTGTTGGGCATTTGGGAAGCCTGTAGGAAATGGATGTTGCTGCCCAGCCATTTTTTTATAATATTTGGCAACTCTGAAACGTAAATTGAAAAAAAATTGTAATATTATTACTTTAAGGTAACAGAAACAAATATGAGTGTTTATAAAAATAAAAAAATATTCTAATAGCAAGAAACGTTTTACAAACGTTTTAATGATATTTTAAATGTTGTAAAGTTTTTCTTTAACACATCATACTATTAGGATACATTTATAAAAATCTAAATAAATCAATAGTTACATAGTAAATATAACTACCTCACAACATTTTTTTTTTCTACAGGATTGCAATATGTATCTTTATTTTATTCTTGCACTTTTATTCTTATATCATTTTTAATTCTCAGAACACGTTTACACAAACAATTAAAACATTTGCTTATAACTCCAACAATTCGTATGGGTCATTACAAACATAAGTAATTTAGCCGATCGCGTTACTTTTATTTAATTAAGAATTATATACTTACTAAGCGTGAATTTTTCAGTTCTGCACCTCCTTCTCACTTCTATAAATAACTTGGCGTCCAGAAATATTCACATTTTTAGCGAATATGAAAGGCATTTATTAAATCTACAAACTACGTACTGATCTCATGACCACTGACAGCACATTAATTTTAAGGTTAGTGTATAGCGGTGTTTTGGCATCTCTCTCTCTCACTTTATTAAATAGTCTTAATGTTCGCTTTATGACCACTTGATGGCAGCATCATCCAAATAGTCATCTTCTGCTAATGTAGGTTTCTGCTCTTGGCGCGAAATTCGAAACGTGGCTTTGAAGAATATTCAAAATGTTTTAACTTTATTTAAATTAATTAAATTATTAAAATTCAAATTGAGATCAAGGTTGTTTTTAAATAGCAAGCTCAAAATGTCTGTGAATATTTTATTTTGATTTCCAAATTATTTTTAATTACATTATTTTTAATTAATTTATATAATTATACGTATTTCCTTCGTTATAACTATATAATAATTATAATAACAATTTAAATCAATTCTATGATTTATATATCATATACAAACAAGTATCATTAATATTTGAAAGATTGATACTTTTAGGGAAGCTGGAAAAAAAGTAAAAAATATAAACAAAACAGATTTCTAAAAAATCAAAATTTAATCTTATAGTTATTGCATCAACATTGCTGTATTGTATAAAATAGTTGTAAAATAATTACAACTTACAAACTTAAGATTTACACATAAATTTAATATATCATATTTAATACAAAATCACTTGTACGAAACAAATGCGTATCCATAATTTTAAAGCCTAGTCTAAAATTCTTACACATACAAATACTTTTATTTTTTCAAGAACAGGCTAAAAACATTCGTCTCCTACGAATATTAAATAAATATTCTAACACTTCCTAGCCTTTCAACTTTTTGTACACCAGCTAAATATATTGCAGCCTGAGCTGATCGCTTTCGTGTATCGCGACGTGGTTTTCTCCTCGAACTGGCTCTCTTCGAAAAAAGCGATTTTTTTTTCTTAAAGGGATTATACATTCGCGTGATTGCTTGCAGCTAATTGCCAGCCATCTTAGGGTTCCTCCTTGACGTGCGTAACGAGGTCAAGTTTTATTCGGAAACTACAAAAACATTGGACTAGTTTAGTTCAAATCATTTGTTCCCTTCCTTTTCCTTCAGCTCCTTCGCAATTTTCTTGACGTCGAGTTTTTCCGATGGCGTGGTTTTCGATAGCTGGAAAATAATTAATTCACTTAGAATCATTTTTTCTTTTTTTTTTATTCTGAATAATAATGAAAACAGATTAACGAAGTATTATGATATACCTAATATTACCGTCTATGTAAATTATATAGTTTTCTGATTATTAAAAAAAACTTATACTGCAATTAAATTCAGGACATAGATGCCCTCATTTAATGATATAACATTCTAACTCTATGTAAAATTTTAAATCGTAATATTTTAAAGTGTCTTATCAATTAAAAATTTTATTAAGGCTTATAATAAACTTATATTGAACTTATATTGATCAAATGCTATTCTTAGACGATCGGTATATTGATTTGAATTTTTACCGATAGAAAGAGAAATATATCATATGTCTTCATCTTTATGACTTTACACGCAAATGAATTTTTTTGATAGTCAAAAAACTGTATTATCTACATAGTCGGTAATAGTAGGGCTATCACATCCCCTTAACGCGGATGCTTACCTTCATCACAACGGATTCTTTCTCAGTTGGCTTGGGTTTGGGAAGATGTTTTTCTTGAGGTAAATTGTAAATTAGTTGTTTCGGTACTACTAACGGTGGCTTGCTGTTGTCCTGGTCAATACTATCCTCTTGAGAGTCCAACGAAACATCGTTTCTGTCAGTCAAATCCTTGTTCGGATTTTCAGGGGCAGGTTGGTCCAACGGAATTTCCTGTATATTCTGAAAATTACAATTGTTTTTATTTAATTGTGTAACTTTTTATCTGCACTTTGTAATCAGTCAGAGAGAAATTGATTTTTTTATTAATTTACTGATTTATTAATGAAAAATAGATGATATTAAATACATTAGAGAAAATTGTCAATCGTTAGATGTTCGCTCTCATTAAAAAAAAAAAAATTATCTTGAAATTCAATAAAAAATAATTACTCTTAATTTTCTTTAAAAAAAAAAAGAGCATTCAAATTCTAAGATAACATTACCTTTAAGATACCAGACGATTCGTGGAAAGCCTCAGCTAACGCGGCATTAATTTCTTCTAATGGCTGATCGCCGTGTCTTATGTACACAGGTATGTAACCAGGAATCTCCGGCAAGTATTGAAGAGGCAGTGCACCTGTAAGAAGAAGATCATTAATTAAGATAAATCCGCGAGAATATATACACAGACACGGTGACAAAGTAAAAATTGTTCGTCTCTCATTGCTAATAGGGTTCTTTGCTTTCTCATGGAGAAAGCTTCGGGATTCGATGGATTTTCACGTTTTTGAGGTCGCTCAGCTATAGGCTTTAAAGAAACCTGTCCGTATGTGTGCTGTGAGAAGTTTTTATTTCTACTCATGACTTTCCATTTAATTGCCGGCTGACATTTTTGACCCGAGAAGTTACCTATAGAATTCAGTTGAACCTATAACACTTTGTACTTTCTAAAAATTAAGTCTTTTTGCATTTACCTTGTGAATAATTTAAAATATTGTAATTCAGAAATAATGTTAACAAAGAAAATGTTGTACGATGCATTTTAATACATGTACATATCATGAAGAAAATTGAAAAGCTAATTGATTATATTCAAACGATTACAAATAAAATTCTATCGCAAACGCCTCATCAATTATTATTCCGCATTTGTTTACAAGATTTTAATTTTCATTCAAGATCACAGATTACTTGTTTATTGATAATAAACTCGCTGCCGCTAACTTAGCTCATCAATCAATAAAAATTATCAATCAAGGTCGACGCTGCACATTTTTATTACAGAAAACTGCACCGGGCTATTTATAAACTTTCGCGTTAATCATTCATTCAGCTGGGTTTATAAATTGATAAAGCTGATAAAAAGAAATTTTTATTCTATATTTTTTATTCACGCGCGATGCAGTCTCGGAGCTGCGGCTTATAAAACAATTGATGAAAAGCATGCGAGATATTCAAAGTTACGAAGATGACATCACATCGCTAAATTATGTGCCGTAGTGACATCATAATGAAGTCTATTTGAATAAAAGCTTGTTTTTTTTTTTAAAGAAGCGAAATCGTAATTGTAAAACAATGCGCGAGTAATTAAAAAGAAAAAAAGAATACAGTTTTAACTGAGTTTACAGTTAGACCTGAAATTTAATTGCAATTAAGTCTTAAAAGCTAACAGGTAAGATCGGCCAATTACAGCTTTCCAGGGCGGAAGTGAAAGTCTCCGCGGCTAATAATAAGGAGGTGTATTAATTTTTAAAGTTAACAGTCTTGCTCTTGTAATAATTTACAACTTCACTTGAAAGATTATTAATTAAGAGTGCAATAAGGATTACTATTTAGATCAATGAACTTGGATTAAATTAACGCACACTTAAACTAACAATTGTAATTATCGCTTTAAAATTATTCTATTGTCGTTTTTACCAACTTTCCGAAATTTTATTTTCACAAAAATTGAGCAGCACATTTTTCTAATTAACATTTCTTCTGGATATAATACAAAGCTTATCTCATGAATAAATAACAATAATCAAACTTTAATGAAAAACAACCGAAGTAACCCAAAAAATCAAATCCATATCCAATCCCTCACATCTCCACTGAACGAAAATCACTCGGAACTCGATCACACTTCACCATATCATCGCGAAAAATCCATCCAATCATCAGCGCTCCTTAAAACCTCTTCACCTCAACGATCACCAGCCAAAATCCTCCCCCTTAAACACCCCACACTACAACTACTCCAAAAAAAAGATCCAATGGCGATCTTCACTCTATGAACTCACTGGCATGATGCTGCGCCGCGACGAGGACGACGATTATGAGGGCTAGTGCGCTGGGCCGGCCGGCGGCCGTCGTCGTCTTCCGTCGCTGCAGCATCCCGCCGGACTATATATCTATATATCTATCTCTTGCTCTCAGCGCCTCCGGATTCGTACTGGGACCCTGGACCGGCGCACTTTCAGCTTTATACCCGACTACTCTCCCCTTTTTCTTCACCTCCTCTCTCTCTCTCTCTCTCCCGCCTCTCTCTTTCTCTTTCGCAGCGCGGAGGAGGAGGCGGCATATACAAGCCTGCGCCTTGGCTCTATACGTGTGTGTGTACAACACACAGCCGAGTCCTCTTTCGGAGGGGTTCCGTTAACGCGTGTGTATACGCGGCTTTCGGCTAAAAAAGACGCGTCCCTTGCTCTTTTTCCCGAGAGGGGAGAGAGAGAGAGAGTTGATTAAGAGAGATGGAGTCATCGTGAGGATTTTTTGGGATGGGGGAAGGTTCGTGGGCTTCTTTTTGCGGGTATCGTTTCTCTGAGATTCGTGGCGAAGGTTTAATTGGTCCTGATTTGTGGAGGGAGGCTTGAAGTATAACCGCGAGTTATTGCGGGCGTGTGCGAGTGGTGAGTCAGTTGAGTGCAGCGCTCAGGCTTTTACTCTTATGTAAGCGCTTTTGTCAAGCTGGACAAATGATCGCCGCGGGAACGAAAACAGCTTTAGCGATTTTTAATCTAATCGAGGGATCTCTGGTTAAGTGAGTTATATTATTTTGTTAAGTGACGAATTGATTCGATTACGCCGGCTAATCGGCGAGTTACACAAGTGTCATTTGCACACGCGGCTGTATACATAGACTTTGCGAGATGCGATGCTGCTTTCGCAGGTGGAAAATGTAATAAAAGATCGAGGAGACCGGTCGGCATATCCGTTAAATTAGCGAAGCATCCGCGATCCGTTATATCTCGCTGGCTTTGCAAGTTTCGCTTTTATTACTTTTTGCAAAGTTTTAAATCGGCGGCCGATTTTTTACCCGTCTGCGGGATGAATAACTGGAACTCGCCGAAACTTTAAATATATGCGCTCAGCGATACGGAATTCCTTCACTGATGTCATTTCGGCGGTTAATGGAGCTAGCTTGGCGGCTCGTTATTTAAACAGCTGATCTAGGTTACTCATGTAAATCTCGTCGTCGAGGAGAAAGATATTTTTCCGTGCACTTAACTTATCTGTGTGATCACTGAGATTATGGTAGATCTGTGACGGCTAAGAAGCGCCTTTTTAACTCGTTTAGCGATCATTACAGGCATTACGTCTCCGACGATACTTATCTAGGCTAAAAATGATTCTTCGCGCAGGTTAAGTATTATACTTAGGCCTTTTTCTTTAACAACCACGTTTGAATTGGCACTATTTTTCTGATTCATCATCATAATGACAGCCTAATTAGAAAAATAAAATCTAAGTACACTCAGCCGACACCAGGCGCATAACTCCATTCTCGGAACGCAGACGCTCGGTCTGAAATTACTATTTCAGCCTAACGCAGATAAAATTATGCAACCCAGCTACTGCAATCCACAATTATCGCCAAATCATTCCGAAAACCAAACGGCTATCTCCATTTTTCACTGGAAAAATCGCGCGACGCTCGATTAGCCTTTCGCAATAAAGAAAAATCTTCTGCGTGCAGAAGAAAAAAGGCACTCTACGCTCGAATCGTAAAACGTAGACGTTAAATTCACAGCCGTGCAATTTAGCCTGGCGAGCGGCCATCGAGCGAGATTCTAGCATGCGCTGGTGTGTCTCTAGTTAACCATCCGCGTGGCTCATCCAAGTGAAAGTCCCGCGCGATGCTTTTTCACCTCAGGGTCGCCGGTTAGAATCGCGCGCATATGGTTGGCTTTATGGAAGAAGAATGGATTTTTTGGGTAGATTTTTTGTTTGGTGTATGATTCGTTTGAGCGAAACGTCGGACTGTCTAGTTTGTCGGGTGCGTTCCTAGGTGCGCACGTCGAGGACGCATCGATGATTCATGACGAGTTTGACGGGATTGATAATGACTTCATTATGCCGATTTTTATAGTGTGAGGGGGAAAACGGCATTGCTCGTGATGAGTATTTTCAAACAATGAGTTGAGTAAATAGGCGTTTATGTCATGCCGAGGTTTTGTTGCTTGTCCGTTAGTTGAAGTATGTAGGAATTGGTTTTTGAAGGTTTTGAACGTAGGCTTTTTTTATGAATCTTACGGTAGAGTTTACTTCCTTTCTTGGCTTGTGATGACCAAAGTTCGACTTAACGATTTTGTAAAAATTATTCTTTGTTTAAGTCAAAAACACGTTTTTATCGTGCACGTGCCTGTGGTGCATTTATTTCATTCATAGGTGCTTTTTTTCAAACGTGAACAACATGAAATTCCACTTCTGGAAGCGCATACATTTTTTCGCCGCGACAACTAAACGGCTTTTAGAAAATTAAAATAAGAGATAATAAACTTCGGCGTTACGGAGACTGCCCGGGGACCGCTAAATAAAAACTGAAGATTACGACTGCGTCGAAGTTAAATTGGAATGAATCAAACCAGCCTGGGTCAAAAGTCGCGTTAACGGAAACTTACATTCAATTAAAAATATATCCAAAGTATTTTTTTCACTTGATTAATACAGATACGCAAGTCACCCTCATTTTTTCAGCAATCAACTCAAAATTACCAATCTTCCGCAAAGTCAATTTTGTCAAAAATCCAAACCAACACCTCAGTCACCTCCAGCTACTAATTCGCTCCAATCTAAAATCATACCCATCGTCCCGACAAAACGACCAAGAAAAAGCGAGCGCTCGACGGAACAGAAAAGGAGCACACAGCGCTCGCGCGCGGGCTTATATACAGCGCTCGTAACGTGAAATTGCCGCGCGAACTTCTTGGATTTCCGCGCGCCAGCAACAAAAGAATCGATCGGCCGTTAAACCTCACGCCGCAGCCGCTCATTCTCCTCCTCTCTTTTTCTCCTCGGTGTAAAATAACACAAGAGCACAGCCCGCAGCTCGATCTAAAAGTCCACGCGTTTCGGCCTTTATACGCGTCCCGTAATAGAATCGTCTCTGGACACGCCGGCCGTGTATATACCTGCACTCGCGTATATCTTCTGGAGGAGGGAAAAAAAAAGTGAGGAGAGAAACGCGCCAGTGCAAAAAAGGCCTAACGGTAGCGCGAGCGAGCGGGCTCGTTAAAAGGAGCCACGAGCGGCTGGGTAACCTTGCCAAGGAGAGATATTAAGGATGGCCTCTCGTCGGAATCCAACCCCTCCACGCCGTGTGCTCCCCTTTCGAGGATCTTACATCCTCGTGCGAGCGCGCGAAAGTCTTACTCTCGGATTTTCCTCGATCTCGTCTGTGTCTCTCTGTGAGCAATGTCTTGTCGGCTTGTTTTTTTGCCTTGAGTAAATGCTATGTGGTCTGCATGCAGGTAGAGGAGTGTTATAGGCGTGATTTTCACTTTGGATTTCTTGGCGAGAGTCGACGCCAATTTTCACCTTCCTCGATGCGCGCGGATGTTTAAGTTGGACGGCTGGTGTGTGATTAGTTTGGAAAAGTTTCTTTTTCAGGAGAAGATTAGGTAGTATTGTTTTTTTTTTGTAGGAGAATTGCACCGCTGATGATTGGATTTGTAAGTATTTGAAAGGTCTGATGATTAAGAAATATGATAGACGTTGGTAATACTTGGACTATTAGCAATTTAGTTGCATTTAATTACATTTGTTTGATGCTTTATGAATTTCTGAGTGGCATAAGTGTCGAGAATTATTAGTAATTCGATGGATTTCAAGTTTTAAACTGGTTTTATTAAAGAGCAGAAAAATAGGGAAGGATCAGGTTTTAGAACCAATTTTTGTTTTTATGGCTCGTCCGCCTCCCGTCTATCTTCTAATGAATATCCTACGTCGAAAGTAAAATTGCTTTTGGGAGTGGAATGATAAAAATAGTGTTAGATGATATAGTGGGCCACTTACGATTTTAATATTAAAATTCTAATGAATATGTATCTCGTCTTTAAACGTTCAGTAAAAAAGTAAAAGGTGTCAAGTAGGCCAAGTGAGTGAGAGCCAAACCTTAAATGAAAAATAACATGGAGCATGTATATTAGGTTTGAAAAGCTATATTGTAATAATGTAAAACTTAACTGTTTACGTTTTTACCTTTTATTTACTTTTATGCCAAAAAGAATATATTTTAATTTTTTAATATCATACTAAATATGAATTTTTGAAAATTACAAAATAGTATTTACATTTTAGATAATAAATGGAAACGAATTTTAAATTTAAGCTTAATCTTAAATAAATTATTAATCTAATAATGTATTGTCGATAAAATAATAGATTGTTCTGTAATTATATCAGTCTATTTTGTATACCTTTTAATCTTGTCCTTACTATTTAGTTAATATTGTACAACTAAATTATCTATTATTATAGCACAATCACAGTGAAAAGTGCGTTGGTACGGGCACTTTTTTGATAAGTTCGGCTTGAAATCAGCTAATCAGTTTTCATCGTCTATTTATTTTATTACCATAAATTTTTTCTGGAAAAATGTTATTAATTAATTATATAGTTATCATAAAAAACGAACTAAATATAAGGCAACACATATGATATTTCTTCATACTTTATCAATATTACCTTAATTAGATTTTTTTAGATCCTTTTTTGAATTTGTTTCTTGCTTGTTACTGGAAGTCTTTTGAGAGCAAATTACACAAGGATTTTGAGGAACACCAGGAGATAAACCTGGCACTCCTGAAGGGTAATATCCAGGGATACCAGGAGATGAACCTGGCACTCCTGGAGGATGATATCCAGGAATACCAGGAGACGAACCTGGCACTCCTGAAGGATGATATCCAGGGACACCTTGAGGATATTGCCCCTGAGGGAATCCAGGAGCTCCGTTTGGATGATATCCTGGTGAACCATTAGGATTTAGTGGATTGTATCCAGGTACTCCTGGAGGGTATCCAGGCACTCCACTTGGGGAATATCCTGGTGCACCGTTTGGGTTTACAGGATAGTATCCAGGTGATCCATTGGGACTGTAACCAGGAGAATTTGGAGGATATTGTCCTTGAGGATGTCCAGGAACTCCACCTGGAATATATCCTGGCACACCACTTGGGTTATAAGGATAGTATCCAGGTGATCCGGGTATATTAACAGGATGTTGTCCTGGAGGATATCCAGGTACCCCACTTGGGATGGATCCTGGTACACCGTTTGGGTTTAGAGGATAGTATCCGGGTGATCCGTTCGGGCCATTTCCAGGTGATCCATTCGGGCCATTTCCAGGTGATCCATTTGGACGAAAACCAGGAGACCCACTTGGACCATATCCTGGTGATCCGTTGGGGCGTTGTCCAGGTGATCCATTCGGGCCATATCCAGGTGATCCATTTGGGCGAAAGCCAGGAGACCCACTTGGACCATATCCTGGCGATCCATTAGGACGTGCTCCAGGTGATCCACTTGGACCATATCCTGGTGATCCGTTGGGGCGTTGTCCAGGTGATCCATTTGGCCCATATCCAGGTGATCCATTTGGTCGAAATCCAGGAGACCCACTTGGTCCATATCCTGGTGATCCATTCGGACGTGGTCCAGGTGATCCATTTGGCCCATTCCCAGGTGATCCATTTGGGCGGAATCCAGGAAACCCATTTGGACCATATCCAGGTGATCCATTTGGGCCAAATCCAGGTGATCCATTTGGGCGATATCCTGGTGAACCATTAGAATTTTTGGGATTGTACCCTGGTGGCCCGTACGGACGTCGTCCATGAACTCCGTGAGGGCCAGGAAAACCACAATTACATTGGCCAGGTGCACCGTAATAACGCGATACTCGAGGATCTTGTTCAGATGGATTTTGACCATTTTTTCCATAATATCGTTTAGAAGGACTTTTAGTAGAATTTTTTGCACTTTCACTTTGTTTGTCTAAAGAAGTTTCGATTGCATAAGTACAGTAAAAGTATAAAATTATTTGTAGTACAATAATTTTCAAATTCATTTTTATAAATTTTAATGTTACTGTTGCACTGGAATTTTTACTTCTAATTTTTTTTTGGAAGATGCCTCCGTATTTTATAGAGTCTCATTACGTAAAATATCTAACAAATCGTAAAAATGCTATTAAAATGTTATAAAAAAACTTTAGTCCCATAATTTGAAAAACACAAAACAATCATAAAATATTGTAAAACTTTAAAATTCGATAGTAATTACAGTAATTGAAAATAATAGAAATAATAATCTTGGCTTACTCACCGACTTGCAGTCGAAGTTATTCTTACAGTACCTGAGTAAGTACGACTGCTTCAATAAGCATTGAGAGTGAATTTAAAGAATTTATCAATTTTGTCCTTCCTAAAAAAGAAAACACTTGAAATAGTTAAAAGGTTTTTATAACTGTTCCTAAATTAATATTAATACAAATTATATGAAATATTTTATTGATAACGTGGATTATTAAGTTTGTTTCTGTCTTTCATTCGCCCTTATCGATGTATGTATAATGTAAAAAACAATCATTCATGTACTTGTTTATTACTTTACATAACAGAATTTTATAAATTTTAATAAATTTGGAAAAGTTATCTTTCCAAATATTTAATTTTCAGATTTGATATTCTATTTTATATTTATACAATCTAAGTAGACGATATTAATTTATTTTTTTAGTTTAAGATATATTTTTGACGTTTTATTATTTTTCTAAATTTTTCGTAGTTTTTATACACTTATACTTTAAAATTTTTTCCTTACCTCTCGTATGAAAAATTAATACTTTCTATTTCAAATATCAAATATAAGAATTGACCTAGTGCGAAATATCGTTTTAAAAAATATTTTTTTAGGGCAACTATTCATATTTGATTATAAAATATTAAAGAAATCCCAAGCAACAGTGTTGTTTATAAACAGATCATTCTATTTGGATTAGCACTGAACTCAATTGTACGCTACAAATAATACAATTATTCATGACAGGATGGCTCCTATTGCGATCTAGGTAAGTGCATAAAATTGTCAATTAAGAAGCATTGACGTCTCACGACTATATATTCGCTAAGAGAATCGTACTAGTTGTAAAATCATCGGTTAAAAAATTAGTAAAATTGTAATTTAAATATATTGTTAAATCTAAAATTAGTTATATTTCAACCTTTAACATTTTCTTTTTAAATATTAAACATTTATAGCAAAACCGATAGATGAACATTGTATTTCTATAGTTTGAATTTGTTTTTACTGTAAAAAAAACTTTAGCCATTTATATTTCTATTAAATTTTATAAATATTTATAAATAATAACTACCATAACAATTTTAAAATTTTAAACTTATAACTCCATTAAAGCAACACTTTATTAAACAGAACACATGTAGAATTTTCTAAATTTAAGAGTATGATACGGCTTGCTTTAGTTATTCAAGATATTGACACACCCTAAGAAAGCAATCTTTAAGAAGGTGATCAAAATGATTACATCTCAATATGATTTTGTCTCATAACAAATTAAACAAAGATGTTCACATTCCACGCACGAGCAGATTATTACGCAGTTAATTGTCCTACGATTTCGATCAACAAGCAATTTTCTACCAAACTGTTTCACTTGAAATTGGGGCCGAACTAATTGGGCATTCTCGAGAACCTCGGCTATCGTCATTCCAGGCTGATCTGCCGAACTGCCTCTCAACGCGGCTATATATTTTTTGGCGTGCGAAAGCGCCGTAAGCGGATCTTCGATGAGGTGGAAGAACTTAACAGTTCGTCCAGAGAGCAATTTCGTAAACGGAGAGTTCTTTATTTTTTTTTTCAACCAACGGCCAGTAGACGGACACGCACATACTCACAGGGTGCATCGTTCGCTCGGCCAGTAACCGCGCACGGAACCGGTTCTTAGCTCGTGGTCCAGATCTAATTGCCGTCATCCTTCGCGCACGCGAGCGCTACCGATATTTTGCGCCATTATATCGGCTGCGAAGAAAGAAAGAGAAAGACCGAGCTAATTTAGTTTGAAAAGCGAACGGGCGTGGGCTGATTAATCGATACTAATGACGCGACTTTTTCTACTCATCGTGTAGCCGAAAACATTCATTATGCCGTTGGAATTTGCTTAAAAAACGGCTTTATTATTCGAAAAGTAATTTTTCTTTCTCTCTTCTTTTATTACGTATTGATCTTCGCAGACATCATACTTTGTTGCAAGAAAAAAACTCTTCGAAGGTATTCATTCTTAATTTTTAGTCATAACGTATATGTGCAGATTTTGGACTTTGGTTGATGCGCAAGTCCTTTCTGGCGTGCCGATGGTGAAAATTAAGTTGCAAAAAGAAAGTTGTTTAAAAAATAGCTTTTATGTATAAACCTTTGAATCATTTTTTATCATCAATTTGTTAAACGGAAAATCGCAAGATTATAGATATATAAAAGTAGTATAGGATTATTACTCATGCTCTTTCTTACCGAGTTATATAATAATTCGCGAGTAAGTCATTGACGATAGCAATTTGAAAAATTTCATAAGACAATTAAGAAATTACAATGAGATGAGTTTTTAAATTTTGCTGGAGTCTTCGATCGTATATGTAATATTTGATAAAAATCTGTTAATTAAGAGTTTTGAGTGTTGTGTTGCTGAGAATTATCTAATGATTCATTACCTACTAATGTTAGACATTGAACAAAATTAAAGATTGATTGAAGTGTGATATTCAATCAACAATTATAATGATTGTTTTGAATTTAGACTTTCAATAACTTCAAGATGTTCGGAATTCCAACATCAATTAAAAATTTTTAATTGAAAATGTTTATACTTCCTCAAAAGATCTTTTATTATATAATAAAATAATATTTGCAATTATTATAGTTTCCTTTTTTTAAATAATATTCGTAAAAGTATCTATTTTTTATAATACAGTTAATTCTTTTCTATCATACTGTTTCTTTTGTATGGTAAAAAAATCAGGTTACTGAACTCTTTTTAATATAGAAAAAGATATAGAAGTCATTGTGACAATAGGCGCCTAAGAAATTTGGCTTTTTTGCTTTCCTGTTACAAGAAATTGATCTCTTTCTTCGGCCCACGCACGTTCAAGCTCCAAATAACTCTATATAGACATACTGAAGATTAATCGGCTGATGACCGTAATCCATCATATTATGTATACTTTACCAAATTTAACAATTGAAAAAAATTTGTGTCAGAATTGGTTTTTTTCTTAAATACAAAAGTTTTGTGATTATGAACTCGAATGTGTATGTAATTATTGTAAGGGAAAAAAGTTTAATTTTTTTCAACCTATTGTATATAAATAATATTTGATATAAAATTGTCTCTTTTATAAAATAATATCTTTATGAACGCTATGATTGTGATTAAGATAAAGTTTGATTAGCACTAGTATATACGATGGTCATAAAAAGCCATTCCATTAGTAGCATACTATAAGGTTTTAGAATCTTATTCAGGAAATCTTTAGAATGTTTTTGGTATTCTAAATTATAACTGTACGAAATTCAAAAATAAAGTAATTAATTACGTAGCCACATAGATTGAATTAAACAGTAAAAAAGGTATTATCATACTTTTTTATTATCTATTTAACAGTTTTATTTTTTGTTTTCGTTATTCTTTCCTTATTATTCAAACTAAACCCTATTTTATTACTGCATAGATAAAAAAGTTTTTAAAAAGCTATTTTCAGAGAACTACTTTTACCACACGATTCAACCTGGAAACCTTTTCAGTGTTGAATATAACCACCCGTCAGCCCATCCACTTCCATCAATCAGAGAGAAAAATCGTCTTCCTTATTTACCTGCGTCCTCGAAAATCTATGGATCGAGATTACCTGGCCTATCGTCGATGGATACATGTATACAAAGAGCGAGAACGACCCGCAAACCCAGATAACGGGCACAACTTGACCGAGACCTACACTCGTACATGTCCCGAGGCTGCGTCCACATGCGTTATACGGCTTATCGAACGCTATGTAGTCGTTAGGCAGGTCATAGATCCTTTCATTTTAACTGTCACTGGCGCCTAACGAGCGAAGGTGGTACTGACTATGTAGGAAGTTTTCATGGATCTAGGATGAAAAATGTGAGTTCAGGCGAAAGTTACGTCAGTGGTATTTGAGTTTCCTATGTAATACAAGAATATTTTTGAATAATTAATAAGATCAAACTGGATTCCAGATGTTTGGATTTTCTGATTCATATATTTATAGTAATCATAGAGTATGTAATCGTTTACCATTTTTAATATTGAAAAAAGTATTTGCTTATTCGTGTTTTTTATGGGGCATTAAAAATTTGATCAACAGTAATTTATAAAGATGTGTTTATTAGTAATACAGCATAAATTAATTTTTTACATTAATAGAGATATATAATACAAAATGTTCAACACTATAAAAGAAGTATTATATATACATTTATAAAAAATCTTATTTTTCATAATTTTAATAGCCTTAGTTTTATTATAAGACAAAAAATTTTAAAAATAAGTTGATGATTTACTATATACAAGCTTATTTGAACCATAAGTACCCAACCCTGTCTTAACCACAAAGTAGCTCAGTAATTGTCGACACTTTACAGCAGCAGCAGCTACAGTTACAATAGTCACCACATCCTTTAAAGGGGCGAGAAAAAACCGCAGACAGGTCGGTTTTGGTTTTCTTAACTCCGGTACGTCACTGAAATTGGATATTAACAAATCCTTGTAGTAGTATCTTGTAAGAAAGTAAAAATACAAAACCTGATACTTATTTTGACACTTAACTAAATAGCAAAATTCAATTCAATCTATGTTAATTTCTAGAAATAATTTTTATTCTTTATGCACTATTTATTTGTTTATGTTTTAAATTATCCTGGAATTAGCATTCTTATAAATATTTTTAAACAGATACGATATATATTATTAGAAACACTGAAGGTTTGAACCATTTTGTAAACCATTAAATAAAAATCAAAGTTATTTTTGACAGCATACATCTTTAAAACAAGAGGTATGCCATTTTTCTTTCTGTTTTTGTACATTTGAGAAAGTGATTTGTATCTGTAGAATTGTTATGCGTTTATTCCAGGTACTTTACAAGACGCACATGGTATACGAGTTTTACTTATTTTTATTTTATCTTTAGCCATTATTTTGTCTTCTTGTGAAGATTTATGTTGCTAAAAAACAATGATTATGTAGAACAATATAAATATATTTTATATGATAAAAAATAAAAAACAAAATATTACCTTATTGACACCAGATATATTTTCAATTGGTTTTGATTCCTGTAAAGAATAATTTCTCCCTTGTCGCGAGTCTTGAATAACTTTTCTATCTGCATTTTCCTCTTTAGACTCTGAGGGCATATCGTTACTTGTAACTAATTCTTTATTTATCTTTTCGGATTCAGATAAATCTGATTGTGCTCTCTGTAAACAGATTTTTAACAATAAACTAAAGATTTGAAAATTTAACTTACGAAAAAAAGTTTTTACAAGTTTTAACATTTTCCACTTAATCTAACGATTTATATCATATTTACTTATACGTCACTGTAACTAGAAATAATACATTTTTTTATGATTAAAAAATAATTTTTAATTATCAATGAAGAATTATTAAAAATCCAATTTGAAATTTGGGTTAAATAGTAAAAAGCTATACTTATTTTTATCAGAGAAAATATACTGTTCAATTGAAGAATTCTATTATATAATAAATTTTCGGTATAGTGACTTGCAAATGATTCATTACATTAACTCACAAATATAAGAGACATTTGGGTTTTAAAAATTAAATAAATGAGAATTCTAATTTTGGAAATTTTAAAAACAACTACCTCAAAATTTTATTAAAAACTCTTTTCTAATGTGCTACTGTTTATGTTAGCATAATATTGATTCTTCTTTTTTTAAGATAAATGTAGTTGATTGAACTAATTAACATTGCTACATTATTCTAGATTTGTAATTTTACCTTCGATAAATAACTTGGCTCGTGGAAAGCTTCAGCTAATTCGGGATTAATCTCTTCTAAAGGTTGATCACCATATCTTATGTAGACAGGTATATAACCTTCAATAGATTGCAAATATTGTAATGGTCGCGCACCTACAAGTACAGAACAAATTTGATTTTGAAATGGATGGAAACAAAAAATTTCATTTTATGATTTATTTTAATAGAATTATTAGTAATAAGTAATTAATATTTCCAGTATAAGAAGTTTTACTAAATGCTCTAAAATTTTAGAAGATATAATAAAAGAGTTCAAATTAATTTATTTAACGAAAATTGTCACTTTTTTTATAGGAATACTGATTGATGAAAGCACAACTATTATAATTCTAAAGATTTTAACAAAATGTACTGAATTAATTTTTTTGTGAACCCAGCAATACCTAATTAAATTTGAATGAGTTAAGTAAGATATTTCGATTTTATTTTTATTTATAAGTACGAATTCGTTTTTGTCAATAAATTATAGCAATCATATCGCATTTAACTAAAAGACTGAAATATTTTTAACAAACACTCAAAAATACACTCTAGTGCAAAAACTATTTTAGGCTCCCCCACAACACAATTTTCTAATACAGACACAAATATATGCAGTTCAAACCACATTCAAAACAAGCCGTCACGCCTAATACTCTTAAGCCAATTTCCACGCGCTACACACGCGCGTGCTGGAACTCACTAGTATGCGTCACGAGGAGCAAAACAAAAATTGGCGCAATCATGCCAGCCACTCTCAGCATCCCGCCGATTTGCATCTCTATGGTCTCGTATTTGGCTACTGTACCGCAACACTTTCAGTTTCATACTAACTCGCACTTGGCGTCTCCCTTTTCTCATCGCATCATCATCTTCGATCATCTTCTGCTCCCGCTCTTACGCTATCTCGCTGCTGGGTGGTGGGAGGGGCGGCAGCACGGTGATAATTTGCCCTCCGGGAGATACAATCAGGAAACTTTTTTCATTAACGGAACTTTTCGCCCTAGTTCGAGAGTTTTTCTTTACGATTTCTTATGGCTGTTTGGAAGAAATTAAGAAATAATGAGGGTGGGAAGTTAAAAGGAAGTGTTATCAGAAAATGTTAGTCTATTGCTTTCTACCGTTATAGATACTGTAAACTTACTGATTAAAATTAGTGTGATTTTATTTACATTATATAATTTCTTTTTGTTATTAAAAAACTACATGTGAAAACATTTTTCAAAATTTGTCGTTATAACACGTGCGTCTGATTTCTTGGGTGCGTCCTAACCAGTTATTTTATTAGCGATGCTTTTGATTATTCATTAAGAATTTGATGAGATTTATAATGCTTTTATTACTGACTTTTATTGCATCTCATTTACGCATGAATAATATAAAATTATGTGACGTTATCGATATATAATAATAGAACAGAAATCTTCATTTATCATTAAAAATATTATAAGAACTATGCAAATATATTATATTATAATATATTAGTTTAATTATTAATAAAATGATCATAATCACTAGCTATTTTAAAATTATGCTAAATTATTATAAGTGAATATTATAAACACTATAAAAAAATTTAAGTTGTTAATTTTTTCCTAATAAGTCTCATTCAAATACGATGAAAAGAATTTGTATCTGATAATAGCTATAGAAAAAAAGTGTTGAAGCGTAAACACGCATGATTTCAGACTTTGTTTGATAACTTCCTGAAAATTTTAATTAGAAACCAAAAATCGGGAAATATAGTGATGAGTAACCTACACAAATTAAACTGTGTTTAAAATATACACAAAGGTTTATAGTTTCAGTAACAACATTTTAATTTTACCTAACTTTTATAAGATAATAAACAATATTTTATTACAAAATATAATACTAGATATTTTCAAACATATTATTAAACAAATACAACTTAAGCAATCATCAATAAAGATTGAAAGCAAATATACTAGTTATGTATTCTGACAGAAGACATTAATCACAAAACGTTGTTGGTGGGAATACATGAGAGCATGTTTAATTTTACGAGCGTATTTATTTTAAAGTATTTTTTAAATATATCCAAGAAAAACGCTAAAATATGAAAATAAATCAAACCTTTGGTATTTACGTCATACGAGCATGAGCTATCATCTTAGATAGAAAAACATTTAGTTTGATAAATTTTTATACCTTGGTATAAGTTCTCGATTATTGAAAAATAAATTTTATAGCATTCTTTGCACTTACTTCCTTTATTTTTGAAATAAATATGATATTGTATTATATTGTATAAATATTGTATTCCATCCTAAAATGTAGTGTTTACAGCATTTTGTAATATATAAAATAAAATTTCTTATTTAAGCTATGTTCTTGTACATTTGGAAGTAAGAAACTAGGACCAAATTTGAAACCATACTATTCAAAAAAATGTTCCACTTAAAATCTTACTAGGTTCTGAAAGTGAAATTACTTTTGAGGTCGGCATAAGGAGGCTAAAACGACAACAAAAAAAATCAAACCGGACTACTTACTAATGATTCTAAAATTATACAGCTAAGTATAAGCTGTGGCTAATAATTTCTGGTTGGATCTAAAATATAGAATTAAGTTTTCGAATCATATGTTAGAAAAGGTAAAAGGTGTCGATGCAAAGTTTATGTCCAGAGAAAAAAGATCAAACCTATGATGAGCGCAGACCGGACCTCTAATTAACTCAACCGAAGGTGAGCGTATATTAACATTTGACAGGTAAGCTGTGCTGCAGCTATATAGACAGACATATAATAAATTTGCGCTGCACAAATTATTATTCATAAGTTTGTGTGTTTCGAACACAGTTTATTACACTGTGTTAATTTTATGACAAAAATATAATGTTTTAAAATATGCGTTAAAAATAGTGCAGGTATTATTTAGCACTTCAAAAATTTATGCATGCTTCCTTTATCTCGTGAGAAACTTCTTAATTTAAAAGGAATGTTGAGGAGTGCATCAATCGTTTGGTCGCTAACCTCATATACAGAAACCGGTTCTTGGGTCTCGGTCTAAATCCAATTGCCATCTCATTTTGTTTTGCATAAACATTAACGATATTTTGCATTATCACATGCTAGGATAAGAAAATGTTCAGAAGTTAGAAAAAATACAACATGCAAATTTTTAAGAACAAATTTTATCACATACATCTTAACAATTGAATTAATCAATTAATGTTTTCAATTAGTTATTACAAAACATACATCATTTTTTAAACTAGAAAACTTTGGATCATTGAAAACAGTTTGCATATTTTACTGGTTTCCTTGTTTATTTAGCTCTTTGAAAGAGAGTAACAAGCAATTTTTAATGTTTACAAATTATATTTATAGTTAGTAGACTTCACTGTCAAGTTTTATGTACTTGTGCCCTTAGGTGTATATTCGATAATATCTATATTCTAGACATACCATTTTACTGTATAATATTATTATTAATACATGC
Organism: Eupelmus urozonus; assembly: GCA_900480035.1. Taxonomy (NCBI): domain Eukaryota; kingdom Metazoa; phylum Arthropoda; class Insecta; order Hymenoptera; family Eupelmidae; genus Eupelmus; species Eupelmus urozonus. The sequence goes on along the minus strand of UELX01002571.1, from coordinate 2,548 downwards.
TCACCCCTTACGAAAAAACACCCAAAATAGGTAAATACTACTAATAAAAATTAAATGTAAATTGGGACACTAAAGTTAACAACCAATGTCCCAAGCATTACTGAATTTGAGTGTTTTTTCTGTAATGCATATTTTATGTCATGTTTCATTATTATCTTAATCATTTATCCTTCATTGTTGGTATTTGAAGAAAACCAAACCTCGAAAATGATCAATACTGCATCAGTTTACTCCTGGACTTTATCAATTTTATGTTGCATTACACTAAAACTTTAAACCACCTTATCTCCGTAAAAGAATATGTCTGCGATTTTCCTGCTTTCGAAAGCCGCTAGATCGAGCTTACATTATACCATCGAATGTAACTATACAACGAGTGAACGACCCGCAAACCCAGATATCGCGCGCTTCTTGACCGAGACCCACACTCCTGCATATATGTCCCGAGGCTGCGGCTGCCTACGTCTATTATGGCTTATCGAACGCCGCGGATGCAAGACGCATCGTTAAATAGGCAGGTCTTGGAACCTTTCGCTTTAACTGTCACTGACGCTTTACGATCTAATGTCGGATACAGCTTATAAAACGTTAGTTGTTGCATACATTTGAATGACGAGGTAATTTTATGCGAATTCATGAATCGGTAAAATAGAAAAGGGGGGTTATACAGAAAATTACGTAAATGGTATTCGTGTTCGGCATATAACATGCTACTTAATTGTTAAGTAAGAAATAAGATTAAATCATAGTAGAGTTCCGGATTTTTTCTATTCATTAGCTTCAATTCAGCTTATTGTTCGCCTACTGAAAAAAATTTTAAGTGTACTTTAAACACATCTTATGATCGAAGGCTATGAATTTAAATTCTTTTATGATACAAAAAGATAATATATATTTAATAAAGGGCACTAAGGGGCTGATTGGTCAATTAGAGTCGTTCAAATGTCCATGAACGAAGACAACTTATTTATTTCACTACTTATTTTTTACTCATAAATTTGTTGATAGAACGAATTAAAATTTATACAAATTACATATTTGTATAACTTATATAATCTAATTTTTTTTTAAATATATACTTTTTCTAATAAAAATAAACTTTAATATAGTTTAAAATATTTTTGAAGAATATAGAGTTTTTTATACTCTTCATAACGTTTTTTCTTATATTCAAATATTTCATTTAAAAAATGCAAATATAATTCATCTAAAAAAAAAATTACTACAAAAAAATGCATTACAAAAATAAAATATCGTTTATTTTCAGAATTACATTAAAAATTATACATTTGTAAAATAATCTTGAAATTATAATTCCTAATCTAAAATTGCATGCATCTCACGTGTATATATATGCATACACACAAACACGCGCACATACTCACACACACAGAATTCCACTCACACATAAGTATTAATTAATCAATAAATTAATCAATCAGTATGAAGATGAACTTTATTGAATATTATAAAAAATATATATTAACAAATTAGGGCTCTTATAAAGAGTGTAAATGTATAGAGCCGTGGGCAGTGGCACTGTCAGTCATCCCACGTACTGCATTCTCATTCCCCATAGCGTATTGTATAACGCCTATTCTCAAAAAATTCCTTAATTTTGAACATTTATTAATTGCGGTTGACTAAATTGATATAAGGATCTATCGGAGAATGAAATCGGCGCAAGTGCTATATTATCACTAAGAAAATTAAGGAGCGCATGATGACTTTAGCACAAATTCCCACCAGGCTTTGTTAAATTTAATTCGTCTTGAATATCCAGGCTTTTTCTACTGAACGCATAATAATAAATTTCGTAGCGTTGGCTACTTCCGCCCAAGAGAGGGATCCTCTCAGTTGTTTTCTTTCATATACACGTAGATCATGGCTCCTCTCACTTGAAGTTCTTGGGAATAGTTGGAAACTCGTTGTTACTTCGGCGACGGATCCTAGACTAAAGAGACAGAGACAGATCGAGAGTTGAGCCCAATAGCTCGTCTCACGAGTTTGGGTCGCTATTGTCGCCTCTCTCGGCTGATTCATATTGGTCCGATAATTCAAGTGCGCGTATTTGAATTCGCACGTTACAAAAGTTTAGTTTTAGAAAATTTTGGATAAGGAATCACTATTTGAAAATAAATAATTTAGCCTAGAGAAACAGTATCTGTTAAGCATCTGTTAAGATATATAATTAAACTCGCGAAAACAAATTTTGATTTGCATTTTGCAGATTTAAAAAAGCTTAACTCTTTCAAAAGTTATAACAATTTAAACATAGTTTTTAAAAAATGTGTGCAAAATTGAAACTACAGCTATCAAGATTAGCTTTGAGTCTTAGCTTTGAACTGTTATAACTTTTGAAGGACTTAAGCTTTTCTGACTCTACAAACAGTCAGTGAAAGCTTGTTTTCTCTAGTTTAATTTTGTGCTCTAACATAGGTAAGTAAATTTCTCTAGATTGATTTATTTACTTTTAACCTTTAGACGGCCGGAGTTTTAAAAAATTTGAAAATCGTATTTTTCTATAGGAATGTGGTCAAAGGTCCCT